>DWQW01007004.1:0-15549 GCA_018249695.1 Heliconius erato demophoon | reverse complement strand
ATCAACAATGGTCGTATTTTTTTATTTAAAACAATCAAAAATTCTTTGACGATAATGTCGTAAAAAAAATCATATTAGAAGTCATTATAGTTGTCAATCGATTGTGCTTATTAAATCATTAACCATGTATTTTAAGCGGGCGAAGCCGTGGGCGAGCCGCTAGTACTAATATAAATCAAGACGCAAGTAGTAGGTATTTAGTGGCCAAATATGTTTTTATTGATCGCTCAATTAAAGTACATCTGGGAATGTTTGAAATTGAGGCCGTTGTGGGGCAATGAGACACGGTCTGATCGGAATAGCTTCGGTTGTAAGTTCGTATGCTAACAAAAATTGAACAAACTGCAGCGTTAAGTTCCGCCTCTCAACATATAATGTATCGAAAAAACACGGAGTGTCTTAATACCATGTTCCCTCTGCCTTCTCTGCGAAAATGAGCGTAAAGTTGAAAAAAAATATTTTTTTACATTTATACATTTTACATACATACATTTTTTATACGTTTTCTTAATAAATATTGAAACTTTCAACTGTAATATTCATAAAAATATAATCAGTCATAATAACCATTTCATATCAATACATACATATAAAATGTTAGGTATATTATATATAAAATTATATAAATTGATAATAAAAACTACAAAAAATATCTACAAGAACCCGTAATAAATACAGTGATAAAAAACCACAACTACAAATACCTACCTTATCATTTAAATAAAAAAATGTAATATAGGTATTAAATTTATAATAAAATTAAATTTTAACAGCAGTTTTAAGCTCACACATTTTAATGTTCCCCACATTGCATTCAAACATTGAGATATTTGAGTTTGACATTGGTTTTGATTTCCACTCGAGAGATTGTATGCATTACTGTTACTTCTCCGCTCTGGTAACAATACAAAGCGCGGCGTTGAGTTCCGCCACTCATCACGTAACAATGTTATGTAAAAAAAACCAGTAAATTTCGTATCTAAGTGGCTCATTAGGCTGCCCTAGCGCCCTACATAGCGATTGCAATGCAACCGAACTCTCTCGTAACCTTATGTAACCGACAACAAACATATAAGGCGACCATTAGCACCGTTCTCAAATAAACTACTATGTTACAGTATGCACAAGAAATGCAGTCGAAGATTTCTATTTAATTACATATACTTTAATTGAACACAATTGCTTCCGTCCAAGTAATACCTAGTAGTAGTAATATAGAACTAGAAGTAAGGGGCACAAACGGGCGTCTGTAAATGTGACAAGTTGTGGGTTCGATTCCCACTCGACTCGAGGAAAATCAAATATTTATTGCTCTTATTTCCTCGCTCATCGCGCAATGCTTGCAGAACTCGACGGAATACAGGGAAGTGTCAAAATAGGAACGGAGTGTCTTA
This sequence comes from Heliconius erato demophoon, assembly GCA_018249695.1. NCBI lineage: Eukaryota > Metazoa > Arthropoda > Insecta > Lepidoptera > Nymphalidae > Heliconius > Heliconius erato. The sequence goes on along the minus strand of DWQW01007004.1, from coordinate 14,155 downwards.
ACAATAGCGTCCCTTTGTCAACTCTGCTATATGCGGGATACAGCGTGAATCTTAACAAAAAGAAATATTTAGTAAGCAAAGAAACCGCTGTCACATTCTAGTCGTTTCACAGTATTTTCCATTGGAATCCATGTCAAAGTGCTGTAAACGTCTCGCGACTGGAAGCCTAGATTCCCTGTATGAAAAGAGAATAATGTATCTATTGTTTAAAGAAGAGTTGCTCTATTGACTTGAATTGGAGTAGTGCCTTGAGAAAGTGCAAATAACCTTATTTAGACAATATAATTAATAATTTTATTTCCTAGCTCTACTATCAAAACAAAGTAAGACGCTGAGTTCTACAACTCAACACGCCATCGGCAGAAAAAGAGGTGCGCAGGGTCTTAACACTAAGTTCTCTGTGTACCCTGCTATATGCGGGATATAGCGTGAAAGTAAAAAAAGTGTTAATACTACAAGTTACCCAGTTAGTTATAAAGCGTGAAATAGTTATATCAAAATATTAACACTTCGAATTGCAAGTTAAATGCAAGTAGTATGCAATGCAATTTTTACATAAACAAAATAATATTAAAAAAAAAACTTTAGGTAATTGTAGTTAAAAATATAGTTAAAATGAGTGATTAATAATTTAAACAGAACATCACCTTGACCAAGCCACTCCATTGAATGTATTGATAAAAATGATAAACATCACGTGCGTGGAGCAAAATACACCTACGTACCTACCTACGGTGGTCAATTGACATTACCGAGATTACTTGCAACGCTACTGTCCAATATGGATTGACGCAAGTTGTAGAAAAAAATAATTATACATTTGTCGGAATAATGTCGAGGCAAAGCGCGGCGTTGAGATCCGCCACTCAACACGCAATGCCTGGAATTCGGCGGAAGGTGGGGAACGGAGAGTCTTAACACTAGGTTCCGTCTGCCTACCCTCTGTGTGCGGGGGTACAGCGTGAAGCTGTTTTATTTTTTTAATTTATTTTATATTTAATAGTTTGTAGGTTGAAAAGAATAATTATTAGGTGTAATAATTTGTGAAAGTTCATGAGGATGTATGTTTGAACTACTTTCACGCAAAAACTACCGAACGGATTTAGATGAAACTTTACATTAATATAGCTGATACTTCAGAATAACATAGAGGCTATAATTTATGTGAAATCTTCAACAAAATTTTGGTTACTCAATTTATATAAATACGGCATCCCACCTATAATTATTTTTGTTATGCTGCATTTGCCATAAGATTGATTATACAATTTATACATTCAATCATTTTTCATAATTTTGGGAAATCACTACGTGGCTGCTTGAAAGGATGAAATCCGCAGCAAGGACGCCCTCCGCGGAGCTCGAGCCTAGACTTGCGGCCGTAAACAGAGCGTTGAATTATTTTAATTATACATTTTCTCGAAAAGTATACGTCCAAATTACATGCTATAAAAGACAAAGCTCATCTTCATAAAACTTCCTTAATTGTAGAATAATAGTCGCTCGTAAGTTTGTCAAATAACAAACGGTGAAATATCACCTTGCAATTTTGAATTATTTTTTGTCACAAAATGCCTTATTGTGACTTATTTATAAAATATATAGGATGTTGCGGACTTTATTTTAGAACTAAGGAAACACAATATATGTAGTACTACAAAGGTTTGACTATTTCTGCAGCGCACGCGGTTAAAGTATTACGATGGCGTTTCTTATTACTGTTATTTCATTTTTTAAGGCTAACTAAGAATTCAACCGTAATATTATATAGCCTATAGCACTCCTCAAGAATGTAACTTTTATACAAAACAAAAAAAAAGTAAATCCGACCAGTAGTTCCAGAGCTTTTAAACGAACAAACAGACAAACTCTTCCACTTAATTATATTAGTATAGAATATCTATACTACATGGATAAAAAAACTATTAACCTTGAGAGTGCAAATTAAATATATTAAATCTAATCCACTTAGTTCGATCTACTTCAAACTATGAACACGGAAATTTTTGTATGCAAATTCTTACCCGCTGAATATTTGGCGATGCGGATTGCGGAAGCAACAAGTCAAATATAGAAAACTACTGTAATAGTAGTTTTCTTGCTGATGACTTATTGAAGTCTAGATTTGAGTCCACATCAATAAGCAAAATTGAATATTAATAATTATTTCTTAAGACTATTCATCGTCAACGTAAGCAAGCAGGTCCAGAGCCTAGGCTTTCTGTAGTATGTACCACAACCTCTCTAATGTGAACTATTAATTTCACTATAACTTGGTGGCCCAGAGGCAACAACACTGAATAATAATCATAGTAATGCTACATTTTTTGAGAATATATTTTTCCAAATGGGTTCCATTATTTTTCCGCTTTTAAAAATAAACAACTTAAAAAAAGCACCTTTATATTTTTCCAACATAGCAAGGTGAACTAGTACCACCCCGTTCCCCAAGCACTACCATTTTTTCCGACACTATCTAACAGCGGAATTCAACTACGCACAAAAAATTGCAAATTCCAAATATTACCTAAATACATATATACCAGCCCGCAAAAGAGCATCACTGCGCTGTAATTCATATAATAACTATTGCGCTAATAGAATTCAGATGGCCGTCCATTTCGCAATCGGCCAGAATGTATTTGCAACCTATTTAACTGGTGCATATTGATAAGCTAGCGTAGATATCGTTGCTCTGATTGACATTTGTTTTCAACCTACATAGGTTCGAGAGAGTGTTGGCATATTGTCAAATAATAATAGCCACTGATAAAGTAACTGTTAAAATATATATATTGGTTATAAAATAACGTTTTTTTGTTTTTATTTCTTCACAGATAATGCATTTAGACTTAATACTTTTTGTGACTAAAGACCTTAAGCAATGACTTAAGACCTTAAGCTAACATCTCTTTCTTGATCAATTCATAATTCTTCAACGATTGCCTCTGCTTGATTAATAATTGTGAAACACAAGAATTAAATAAAATTTCATGTTCACATCTATTCTGAGCTACGTAAAAATTCCCCAAAGTATTCCAAACAACTAAGTATACCTAAGTGTGCCTCCGTATCAATACATAAATAAGTCCTAACATATATCTGTGACCTTGCCCACGTGGTCAAACGTAACTAGGAAAGTAGGCAACGGAAGTGTCTTACGCCCAATATTAATAACCTATCTCCAACGTCAATCTTAGATTGTTTCATATATCTATCCAATCTAATCTGGATTGGATAGATATATAAAACAATCTAAAATTGACGTTGGAGATAGGTTATTAATATTGGGCGTTAATGGTAACGGAATATCTTGATACTAGGTTCCTAAGTCTCTGTTCCTCTCTCTCTCTCTCTCTCTCTCTCTCTCTCTCTCTGCCTATCCTGCTATGTGCGGGATAATAAAAAAATATACGTACAATGTACACACATATTACATTTATTTTGATCGTATCCGTTCGGCCGGAGGTGTCTACCTACTGCACCAAACGAGTCATACACCACATTTGCAATCCGCATGAATGCACATTGTGAGCTATTCCTGGAAGCCCAGTGTACCTACTTTGAAATACTTCAAATGATTTGTAAATTAATACATATACTCAATATTTCTTATTTTAATGTCTGGATATCGATTTAATTCTAAGAAAGGTGTTAGTTATATTAAAATTATTTTCGTTTATGGCTGGATAAGCTTTTCTTTTTTTTTTTTAATATATCAAGTAGCAAGTAATTTATGTCCATAATTTTGAATATGTTACCTATATTACAAATAAATGGATAGATAACGGTATATCGTGAGCAACGAGACAACGTTTGACTTTAAACGCCTTCTTGTTGGCTAGTAATACAATGCGCGGCGTTGAGTTTCGCCACTTAACACGCAATGTCATCCATCAATTTAGGCGGAAAACTAATTGTTTTGTTACTAGATCCTCTCTGTATCTCATGATATATCCCAGGATGTAGACAGAACCTAAATAGTGGAACTCTTCAGAAGTTACTAAAAAACCGCTTGAGTTTAGGCTTACGGCATATCTTTATTTTATTTATAAACTTTTATTTATTTATAATTCCGAGCGCAGTGGGAAAATTAAATTAATTATTTTCTTTACCGTACATTATACCTACATATAATACATATTATTATTTTGAGTTAAACGTGAACTTCACTTAACAATTCAAATCGACTTACAATGAGTCACACAATTCGAGCTGCTGACACCATGCATAGTTTAACTGCATTACCTGAAAATAAAAATATTATATGAAATACTTACCATAGTACTACAAATATAAATTCATAATAAATATTAAGCATCTTTTGTGGCAAATTGTAAAATAAATATTTTTTTATATAATACTTAGATGACAAATAATTATATAGAGGCCGTTGTGGCATAACACCACCGTGTGACTGCGACGGATCGCCCTGAATGGTGTAAATGCTGTTTATTGAAAAGAAAGTATTTCTCCCAAGTAAATTTGATAAATGAATTGAGATTTACACTAATAGATTTCAAAAATTATGTATCAATGTAAACTTTATTTCTAACTATTAATAACTGAGAACTGTGGCAGGTAAGCTTGCCGGACGCCACACTTCAAGTAGCTCGGTTATGCCCGCGCGCAAGTAAAACCGAACGGTATAAAATATCAATTTGGATATTTAGCTCAGTTGCCTGTAAATGCAACGATAACTGTACAGTTTTATCACAAACACGCTAAGATTTGCCTGTCGGTTAAGCATGCAAGATTAAAAACTCATCGTGCAAAACCTAACATGTATAGCCTCCATAATAGATAATTTTCATCTTCGTGCTCTAGTAACAAGTCAAAGCCCGGCGTTGAGGTCCGCCACTCAACACGCATTGTCTTGAAAGTTGGCTTTCTCTAAGTTTTTGCACAATTTACATAAAAGCTAATAATATGTTAATATCTAGATGTCGTATAAAGGTCTTGTTTACGTAACTGCGCGAAAGTGAAATCTCGTCTCTACCACGCGTGCGTTAAGGGAGAGTAGAGCTGTCTTTCATACTATATATTTTTTTATTTAAAATTTACCCAGAGCCAGGTAGCCAGAGAGTGTAGTGGAAGATTTCTTCGTTATTCACTTTCCATTTAAATAAAGATCGGCGTAGTGGTTATTTCAATGTAAAGTGAATTTGATTGGATCGAGGAAAACAGTCAGTGATTATGCTACATCAGTCAGTTTTTATGTAAATTTAAATTATACATCTATGTATTTTTTATATATATTTATGTATTTAATTTTTAAAATAAAATATTATTTATTTTAAAATATAAAAATATAATATAATTTGTTATTGTTAACAACACAAAAATAAGATTTCATTAAATCTAATTGCTTTTACAAAATATATATTTATTTATATCTTAATTTTTAATTATTTTATTCTCTAAAATAAATCTGAGAGGCTAGTCGTGGCGCAGCGTCACAAAGTGTGGCTGTAAAACCGACTGGTTGTGGGTTCAATCCCCACTCAAGGAGATGATATATTTACTTAATTTATATTTCCATTTCTTCGATCTGGTGTCGAGGCAAAGCATGGCGTTGAATTCTGCAGAAAGTGGGCAACGGAGTATCTTAACACTAGGTTCCCTCTGCCTACCCTGCTGTGCGCGGGATACAGCGTGAAACTGATTGACCTAGAATAAGTGTTAGCAAAATCGCAATGACGTCATTGATATCTGTCTAGAAGCGGTGACGGTGGTAATAGCAGTAGGTAGGTGGTATAGTGGTAATAGTGGGAGCAGTAATATTTATCTATCAAGTATACTTTGTTACTTGCATTTGAGTGCTGGATCCAGTCGAAGAAGTAAAAATATTTAAACTAAAAAGGTAGTAAGTAACCTATTTACACTTCCTCTCTCTGGGAAAAAGAAAAAACGCGGTGTCGTATTCCGCCACTCACCACGATTTTTTTCGAATATTTTCAGCGCGTGGGGAACTATGTGGCTCAACTCTTAACACAAGGTTCCCTGGTTACATAATAATGTGTCTACCTACTATATACGGGATACAGCATGAAGCTAATTAGCAAACTAATAAGCAAAAGTTATAAGTATACAAGTATACACCATCAAGTACAGGTACAAGTTTAAAAGTTTTAAAGTTGCAAACTTTCACCAATATCAAGTATGTAACTATGACATTCGCTATATTTTTATTTATTTAATATTCTAATAGATTTATCGCTTCGTCTTAATCGTGCGTTGGTGAAATTCACCTTGAAAAGCGAAAGGAGCTGTCACGTATGTCATGAGAGACCAGTGTGAGAGGAAAGTTTCACATCTTTATGATGGTCGTAAATAAAAGTGCGACAAGCTATCATATTTCCGAATTAAAATAGATTTAATAATGTTGTGTTATTAATGTATTATTTTAATAATATTTAAGATGGAAGCTTTAAATGTCGATGTTAAGGCAGACCATAGTGACGCAGTGGCTAAACGCTACGACCAAAAAATAAATCCAGAAAAATAATCTAATGGAAAAATAAATAAAACTTGACTTTGAAGCTGTTATGTGCGCTTCGAATGTTAGGTATACGTTCTTAAAAATCCTTTTTTTACTTTAGTAGTACTTATGGCTTAATTTTTATATATGAATGATTTTTTTTAATTGTGCAAAAATAATTGTTGTCTTGTAATTTTAAATTACTAATAAAGGTTTTATTAATAAAGGTGATTAATGATTATTACTGTTTTTATCACGCGGAGAACAGTCCGTCTTTCATTATCAATAGCTTGCCTTTTCCTCCTTGACAGAATTGTATAGTAAAAAATTGTAAAAATATTATTATCCCTTACCACATCATAGATAAATACAAATCAATCAACTTGTACAATTTGACCTAATAATTCCAACATCGGGCCCAGTATGTTTTCATTACATTGTACATAATAAATAATGTATCGAGTTTATCTAACCGGGTCTAGGTGAAATTCACCTTGAAAAGCGAAAGGGACTGTCGCGTGTTAGACCAGTTCGAGAAAAGAAAGCTGTACAGGCATTGTGCTTAGATAATCGTTTCCAGTTAACTTGAAAATTTAATTCGCTGTATGCCGTTATTCAGACTTTAGTATATGGCGATCCGATTGTTACATCTGGGTTTTTTTTTAAATGTAAGCAGCAAATAATCTATATGTATCTACATATATAAAACTCTTCCGTTATTGACTGAAGCCAGTTAGTGGTACAAAAATGTGTATATTTTGTTTTTATGTGTATATTACGAACTTACGCCAAATTTGTAATTGCGTTGGTGTTAGTACTTAAATACCGAAAGGATTTCTCAAAACTCCTAAGACAACACACTAATAAAATTGAGGACGACGACTCATCACAAAAAACCATAAATTTACCTTTTTAATCAATAGGGAAAAATGTTCCTCATACTAAAATGTGACGTCAGTAGGTACTTACACAATTAATAGAAATCTACAAATAAAGCGGAGTCAGCTTAGCTGATCGAATCCGCAATGAAGAGATACACAGAATGGCAGGTATTAGCGAGGATGTCATGGTGAGAATGAAGAAGAACGTGCTCAGCTGGTTTGGGCACGTCGAACGAATGAGTGATGAAAGAGTGGCAAAAAAGATTTATGATGGAAAAGTGGTAAGAGAGGTCGGGGGAGACCTCGGTTGACCTTTGAAAACACAGTATCAAAGATACTGGAGGAAGGTCACGTAAAAAGAATGAGGACCCCCCGGAGGGCATGTATGAGGTTGATGACAGTGGACGAGGCAAAAGAGGTATGTAGAGACCGTAGCGTTTGGCGCTCTGTTGTCTCTGACTACCCCGCTAGGGATAAAGCGTGAAGCTAAGTTAAGTTACAAATAAAGGTAAATTAGAACAATATGTATTACTTTTATAGTAGAGCGACATTCAGTAGTATCTGCCTACCTACCAGTGTCTATATGACAAGTTTGGTTTTTTTTTATTATTATATATATTCGTTGTCTGTCTGTAGTAATTAGTAGTTTCTTATATATTTTAATTAGATCGGTCAGTTTTATTTTTTTTACACTGCATTTAGAAAAGAAAAATATTTAAAGAAAAACATAAATGTATAGGAAATTAACGTTTTCTAAAAAGTATTTCTAAAAATATAATTTTAGTAAGTCATTAATCGCCTAAAGTTGTTAAGAATTGCCAATAAATAATCAAAGCGAAACTATTCGCGACATTGACATATCTGCTCACTAAATCTATACCAAATATTCATGAATCGAAAGTGACACGGAAGCAAAGCAACTTAGAAACGGACTTCTTTTTTATACACACAAAAAACAATATTTTACCAGGGTCAACTGAGAGATTCTAGTGTTAAAACACTCCGTTATTCACTTACCTCTGAATTTTAAAGACGTCGATTGTCGAATGGCAAAACTCAACGCTGGCTTTGATTTGTATCCAGAGGAAGGAAATGAAAATAATCATTAATCTAATGACATTAAATTATTTATTTAAAGAATATTGGCATAAATGTTTTTTATTTATGTATATTTAATAAGTTAATTTCCTCGTTCTGGTTTCGTTACCAGACAAAGCGCGACATTAGAGTTCCGCCACACAATAATCTCCCAAAATTGACGGAAAGTGGGGAACGTAAGTGTCTAAATAGGAACAGAGTGTCTTAACACTAGGTTTCCAAGCTCCCTCAGCCTACCATGTTATGTGCGAGATACAGCTTGAAATTAAAAAAAAATATTCACTGATTCCAAAATTTCACATCCATCCTGTTTGCGAATAATTGCTGTTTAAATGTTAAAACTTTCGAATGGGTAAAACTAATCAAAGTCTACCAAAGTTTCACTTTCGTTGGCCTTTGATTGTGAAGCTTTAAAACGCGAAAGCTCGGTACAAGGTCATTTCAGGGTCTCAAAGTTACTCGTACTTTGATTAATGTGTTGTTTTATTTTAATTGACCTTTAACTATGTGGATTATTTTTACACTTTATTGTAGCATATTTTTATCTTCATGAAAATTGTTTCTTTGTATTAGTGTCACGCTGTATTCCGTATATATTAACAGGATAGTTAGAAAGAAGGCAGGCCAGTCGTGACGCAGAGGCACAAAGTGTGGGCAAGTCTTAACATTAGGTATTCTCTGCCTACTCTGCTGTGTGCGGGATACAGCGTGAAACTGTTTTTTTTAGAAGGAACGAAGGCGGTGCGTGAAGAATATAGTGTCTTAACTAGTGTTAAGCCACTCTTCATCACGCACAGCCCAATTATTAAAACATTGCGTTTACAGTGGAAGAAGTCAACATCGCGCTTTGTCTTCTTATCAGAATGAAAATAGATAGTAACTAACGAAAATAACTTGTCTTCCCTCTTCATCTTTTTATCAGAGGGATGAAATAACAACTTGTTCTTCCGCAGATCGAACCCACAACTATTATGCTGCACGATTATGACTTGATTTATATGACAGCTTCAGTATTTCAATAAATAGTTTTGTTAAATTTTGTACGGTAGGAGGTAAAAGATATATATTACAAAAAAACAACATTTATTGGTGCAAATAAATTACAAATGGTCGAAGGTAAGTGTCAATTAAAATGTGTAACGGTAATAAAAAACCTGAAAATATTACTTCTAAACATTTCTATATAACAGTCTAATATATAACAGTCAAAAAATACTCAACTCACACTATCTTTGTGAGTTCGAACCGGAGGAAATATACATAGATGTTGTCGGCTTAAAGAGTAAAACCTGTTAACAGCCTATTAAGTAAATTCTCAGGAGACAAAAGACCCTTAACAAAATTATGAGTATACATATATTCGAAGGTTTTTACAATTTCGAAGACTGATATGTATTCTCTCAATACATAGAAGATAGATAAAAAATGGTGATCGGAATCGTTTTCGAAACTTAACGCCGTACTTTCTCATGTTTAGTATCTGTATCTATAGAGCGGGGAAATTAAGATATTTAGTTCCTCCCATAAGGGATCGTACCTACACAATAATATTAAATGCAATCAATATCAGTAATGTCAACAGCAAGAAGAGTGACGTCTTTTACGACACTCGCACTAAAACATAATAGGTACACAAAAAGACCATTGGGTTTTTACAAACAATATAATATAAACTTAAATAAATATAAAATTTATTATATAATAGCAATTAAATAATAACTGTAATTAAAATGATAACTTTAATGACAGCAATTACAACTTCCATTTCGATCGCAACTGTCGTAAACGGCCATAAATATATAAAATGAGTACAATATTTAGGATGTAACTTTCACTTTAACGTTTCGTGACTTAGATAAATTGTTATTCATAATTCTCATGTTTAAATTGAACTTGCTCTCTTGACACGAATAAACTCTGACCTATAAATGGTAAAGGAAAGTATGTGGGTATTTACTAAATGTAAAATCTTAAATATACGCGATTAATCCGGTCAAAATAGTTTCATTTAAAATGTGTAATAATCGTGAAAATCAAAGAACTTAGTGTATGGGTATATGTCACAAGGGAGAAATTTATATTTTCATTTCTTCTCTCTGGTGTCGCGGTAAAGTGTGGCGATGAGATCCGCCACAACACGAAGCCCCTCCAGAATTCCACGGAAAGTGGGGAACAGAGTATCTTAACACCAAGTTCCTTCTGCCTACCCTGCTGTATGCAGGATACAGCGTGGAGCTGATTAAATTAGATTTTATAATTAATCCTTGAGTGAGAATCGAACCGGCGACCATCGCATTGATAATCAGATGCATACATAAAGCTTACATCAGAACTAACAATAAAATCCAAATGATAAGATCATTAATACACCATCAACTTCGTTAAAACATACAAAAAAATATATACCCTTTTTTCCAAGCTCATAAAAAAATCTCTTTTACATAGTACAAGAATGAGTCATACGAAATCGCTACAATTTTTTACGCCTTACTTGCCGTACGCTTTACGATGACCACACTATATAATATTCAAATATTGTCAATCATCACCTTAGAGGCCAGCCGTGGCGCAGTGGCACAAAGTGTGACTATAAAGCCAACTGGTTGTGGGTTCGACCCCCACTCGAGGAAATGAAATATTTACTTAAATTTATATTTCCATTTCTTCGCTCTGGTGTCGAGGGAAAAGCGCGGCGTTGAGTTCTGCCACTCAACACGCAATCCCTCCAGAATTCGGCAGAAAGTGGGGAACGGAGTGCCTTATGACACTAGGTTCCCTCTGCCTACCCTGCTGTGTGCGGGATACAGCTTGAAGCTAATTGATTTATTTTATTTTTTATCACCTTAGTGACTGACATTACGACAAATAACCAATGGATATCAGCGAGATCACGTTTTCTTATTGAAATTAACTGAAATAATAATTTTAAATGGTGTATAAGTGGATGTCGTTTATAATGTATTTTCTAAGAATAGAACGAAGGACAACGCAATTTTATTTATAATATATTTTTTTTATATTTTATTATATTTACAATACCATACTGGACGCACATAAGTAAAAAAATGTAACAATGAAAATATTGTCAAAATTTGGATTACCCAGCTCGACACACAAAACTATTTAATAACCATTTTCGTCAGTTTTATATTTTATTACAAGCGACCCTCACGAAGAGGTATAGAATACACGAAAAAATAAGCCAGACGTAAAACATACAAAACAAAAAAAACGTCATTCCATTAAATTCAAATAAAAAAAACTATAAACAACAAATAAATCCAACAAAGCTTCCGTTTTTGCTCTAAATATAAAACGGAACCCTAAAAACATGCCCAAACTTTCTATATCAAAATAGCACGACAAACAACAATTTATACATACACAGACAGAAATTAATTCGAATCTGATTTATGTGTCGAGACAAAAAAAAATTGCAGCAGTGGGCGGCATGAATTATACCGTAACGGTAGACCGCGGGCCGTTATGCCGAGATGACTAACGATGCTGCCAGCCTGAGATTTTTAAGCCAATTTTAGCAATCACCACTCTGTCTGGCTACCTGTCGTTTTATTATATTACGTCGCTTACGTTACTTGTAGCAACTGCATTTACGTAAATCGTAAAACGTAAAATTCCGTATCCGTATTTTGAAAAATTCTCCGTCAGCTCTCCCCTACACACCGACATCAATCTACAAGCCAAAGTTCAGAATTCTACGTCGCATAGCTCCAGCTGTCTTTATCTATCGTTATAGTTTTTTTACAGGGAACCTGGCAACCTAGTGTTAAAACACTCCGTTCCCATTAAGGAGATACTTGGGATCCGGACTTTCCGTTGTATTCTGTAAGCATTGCGTGTTGAGAGTATTCTATTCTGAATAATCCTCAATTTGGACACTATGTTAATCTTATAATCGCGCTGACATTAATTAGCCCAATTCGCAATAAAAATAATTCCCTATAATACCTCTAACTGTTGCAACTCATATACGGCTTAACGTTTATTGGTATCACGCGGGAACAGTGTCTGACCTGATTACTTATATGTGTAGACTATAAAAACTGGACTGTATAAAAATTTGTTTTTGAATTGAACTACTTTACTTTTGTACTATTTATACAGTTTTCGTTGGAAATGTACGATCAACTAAGATGTACCGTTCGGCCATTTCTTCAGTGAAATAATAAGATTGAGATTTTTTGCGAATTTAACGTCATATATCTCTAATCTCCAATTGCTAAGCTAATAAATAATTAAAAAGTAAAAAAAAAGTGGCTCAATAAATAGTCTTTTCATCTTTTAAAGTCATTTTTTAAAGTGTTATTCCACACTTAGGAAAGCGCTTTGTTCAAATTCTCATACGTTTTCTAAATAAGTATTTTTCTAAATACTAAATAGTTTCAAATTTTGTCAACAGTATTGCTGAAGAAATACACCATTAAAATAATTTTAGAATCAATAGACATACACATAAGTAAATTAGATTTTTTTTATTGAGTTTGGTTGCTTTGTTTCTTTTTAAGATTTTATGCAGTCAGGTTCATTTTTTTTCTATTCTCAATTTATTCATAAAACCGTTTCTTAGAACTGTCTATGATTTTTTCAGACATTTAATATTTTTTCAGCTTTAATTGGTGAGTCAAATCGGTTGCGCTCTAAAACTTCAGCGTAATTAAAATTTCACTAAGTCTAGCGCGCAACTCGCAACTTATTATTATATGATAACAAAGAGAAGGCTTATTAGTTTTAAAATAATTTAAAAAAAACCACATAGCATAGAAAAACTAGCGTTAAGACACAGCGTTTCCCGCTTCCCATCGAATTTTCGAGACATTGTGTGTTGAATGACGAAAATTAGCGCTGCGCTTTGTCTTGTTACCTAAACGAGGAAATGAAAATATATCAAGTGGGAGTCGAACTCACAACCTTTCAGACGTTAACAACTTCTGTCTGAATTGTCGCAAGCTTGTACCCCTGAGCAATGACGGCCTATATTATATACTTATTAAAGTTTAAATTTTTACAAGTTTTATTTAACAAAAACGTAATAGCTACTAATTAATTACAATAGACAGTAAAAAAAATATTAAATTTATTTTAACCACACATATAACAAAAAAAATCATTTTGTAGTAATTACAAATATTTAATGTAAATTATCATTAATATAAAATATAGAATAATTCATATAAAATATACATAAACATACAAGGAGCTACTTTTAGATTTTTAATATTTGTCTATTTATAATGGTGATTATTGCGGCGTTGACTTCCGCCACTTAACTCAACAACGGTTTATTTAGCACCATAGTAGAAAACAAATTACCGCCGCCCGAAGTAGAAATCGAGCCCACAATCATCGCGTTTCTGCTTTGAAAATGTACGAACAGAGCATTCGAAAAAATCAATTATATAATAAGCTTCAATTACCCGAAACATAAGAATAATTAGAGTTGAGATAAACTCATACTGAAGTCCCGCAATATTATTTATGATTTACACCTTCCTGCCCTTATTATTAGGTACCGTCACTGGATCAATTTTAATCCCCGTTTGGGATTCAAACCCACAATTACCTTTAAGCACGTAACAAATGCGTCAAGTTGACTACATTAACATTGAATTTTGCAACAGGTATATAATTCCAAACGCCACACCATTATCTGCACGCCTTGTAGACGTCACTTATA
>DWQW01007003.1:0-15551 GCA_018249695.1 Heliconius erato demophoon | reverse complement strand
AGTGACACGTGTGCAGATTAGTGCTGCCACTACTCAAAAAAAATCTACCAAAATTTCTTTTTAAAATAGCTCTGTTAACACATATTTTCAAAGGTGCCCCTGTTCTAAGCTGCCCCCCTCTCCCCTATATCACGTTTTATAACCATAGTAATATATTAATATTGGAGTTTGTTTAATTTCTATCTTTGCCTTTTTTTTTCATATTGTTTCGAAAATAAAATAAAATAATTAAAATAAAAATATTTTTAAATTCTTCGCTCGCAGACAAAGTGCGGCGTTGAGACCCGCCAATCAAGATGTAATGTCTCGAACATTGAGTGGTACGTGGGGAGTGTGTGGAATAGTGTTTTAACACTAACTTTTCTCTATCTACCGTGCTACATGCAGCAGAAAGAGTAAATAAGTAGTTTTTTATTAACATACATATATGATAAGGGCAGTTTGAGGCCAGTCATAACACCCACAAGGAACTAATCCTTGCGAGATACAGCGTGATGCTAAAAAAAAGTATAGTTATAACAAGATCTACAAATGAAAACAAGTGTAGAGTTTACTTAATTCTATTGTTTAAATCTCTTCTTTCCGCTCAGTTACAGGCAGTAAGTACTCAAAACTATAATCATCGTCTGCAGTCATTAGTGTACTAAGCTATATTGACGGCGTAAATTTGTAGGTTCGATCCCCAGTCAGGCAATTAATTAAATTTAAGTAATAATATAAAACGCGGTGTTGAATTACACCACTCAACACACAAAGTCTCTCTTAAAAATAATTATTCAAGTGATACCTGAACGAATTTTCCATATTTTTTATCTTTTATCTAATTACAAACTTAAGTAATGATAAAGAAAACTAGCATCGCGTTTCATCTCACGTATTGTGACAGACAGACCGAATTCATTTTTAAAATACTCCGTTCCCCTCTTTCTGCCAAATTTTCGAGATATTAGCTGTTGAATCACGGAATTTAACGCCGCGCTTCATCTCCTACAGCGAAAATTATAATAAATTACAAATAAATTAAATATAAAAAACAACCGTGATTTACACTCACATACATATATGTATATAAATACTTTCAACTTTCAAACGAAAGTTTTTCTGGTACATTTTAATATTATAACATAGAAATTACAAGGGTTTGATAAACTGCGATGGACATGACATAACCGTATTAACTCCTTGCCCTTTGGTTACGGGACCGTAAAAAGGGTACAAGTTTGTCAAACGCTCCTTCTGATCTATTACTTAGTGATATTGTTTTTTCGCTATGTCGACATTTTTAAGTGATAAAGATTTCAAAATGAAGGTCAAGCGATATCAAAATTTTTATTTATTACATTACATAAATATAACAAAGAAAAGTGGGGAACGGAGTGTCTTAACACTAGGTTCCCTCTGCCTACCCTGCTATGTGCGGGATACAGTGTGAAGCTGATTATAACAAAAAAATATATGTAAGTAGCTTAATGTCAATTAAATTTGCAGTTTGATTTACAATTAAATTAACAATTGATTACAATTTAATTTAAATTATATTTTGCATTTTTTTTACAATTTAATCTAAATTATCAATAAAAAATTTAAAGTCATTTTTGTTACTACAAAGAGTAAGTAGAGGAGTAACTTAATGTCAAGACACTACGTCCTCAGCTTTCCACTCGAGTTGGAAGCATTATGTGTTGAATAGCGAAACTCAAAGCTGCCTTTTATTTTACCAGTTCATTCTGTTTACAGTCAGACACTTTTCCACTGCACCGCGATGGCCTGTAACGATGAACCCAACATGCAATAAATTTAAATTTAAAAAATAGTAAATGGGATCAATGTTTATTTAAAATCTATCTATCATAGTGCTTTAAATAAAATAAATCAATAAAATGTCTTTCACAAAGAAATTTACTTTATTATTATAATTTACTTTATATTTATTTAATTTGCCTGTTTTCAATTTTCGTATCAACTATTGAGAATTGTATATAAATATATTTCCTGTTTTAGAATTCCGTGTCTTAAAAGAAAAAAATGGAACCTTATAGAATCACTTTGTTGGCTGTCCGTCCATCGAGGGCACTTATCACAATCGTTTTTTCGTGTACTGCTGTATTTTCGAACGAAGTGTCTTAACACTAGGTTCCCTCTGCCTACCCTGCTGTATGCAGGATACAACGTGAAGATTTATTTTTATTTTTTTTAATCCGATAAATGGAATTTAATAGATATTTCATAGAATTAAAATATTATACATTTATATTCCATATGGAACATAAACAAAAATAATTATACAGTTATAATTATATTTCATACTAGAGGGCGCGCGCGGCTTCGCCCGCTTGTTAGGAGTGAATTCAAAAAAAAACCACGAAGCACGTGTTCAATAAAATACTTTTAACAGTCTGAATTTAAATTTTTATAAAAATCGGTGGCAATTTAAAGATTTTTCCATATAAACTTTCAACCCCTTATTTTAACCCTTAGGGGGTGAATTCTTAAAAACCATGAAACACGTGTTTAATGAAATATTTTTAAGAGTCTGAATTTCAGATTTTATAAAAATCGGTACAGATTAAAAAAAAAATCCATACAAACTTTCAACCCCCATTTCATCCCTTTAGGGTTAAAATTTTTCAAATTTCCTTCTTAGTGGATGTCCAGAATATGAAAATAAACATCTGCCCAAATTTCACGTTTCTACCATCAGCGGTTACGGCTCTGCGTGCGTCTTACCTCAGTCAGTCCGCACAAGTCCTTTTATATATATAGATAATATGCAGGCGTAGAACGTGTGCACAACACATTGTACGCCTGCAAACCTAAATTTGTTAACTTAAACTTTTTCAAAGTCAAAATCGAGACTATATAGAAAATAGAAATCTAGTAATAAAAAAACCGTCGAGTTGCATAGGCAATGTCCAGAATCAACCACAGAGTAGAGTTTCGCGTACATCTGAATATAGTGTACTAAATCTGACTGTAAACGTGACGGTTGTGGGTTCGATTCTCACTCGAGAAAATGAAATATTTAATATTTTCTTTTTCTCGCTCTGGTAATAAGTCGGAGTGCGGTGTAAGTTGGAAACGGAAGTGTCTTAATGTGTATAAATGTCTTCAGTTACTAAGTTCCAGCAGTTCCCTCTGCCGACCCTGTTATGTGTGGAATGCTAAAAAGTAATGCTTACTAAATCAATATATAAATACAAGTATTTATCACGTCGGATTAGAACCTATAATAATCGACTTCAGTCAACCATATTTTTATATCACAAAATACTCAATGGAGCTACCGATGATCTCTTAAGCTCTTAAGTGTGACAGATGACTTTCTCAACAATTCCATTTTTCCTGTTATTTTTGTACCACAATAATTTATTCGTACGAGAAACCAATGAGAGTATGAAAAACAAAAGGAAAAAAAGAATAAGTACGAAATTATACTATATTATAACTTAGAACTGTCTTTTTGGAATTTTATTCAAAGTTCTGATATGGTACATAGAGTGATAGAGGCTGTCATAGCAGCGACACAGCGTGTGACTGTTGTGGGTTGGGACGGACAGCTGTGGGTTCGATTCCCACTAGAGGAAATCAATTATTTTCGTTGAATTGTCTTCGACACTGGATGTCTCGGTAATTGGGCGGAAAATGGGGAACCAAGTGTCTAACACTAGGTTCGCTTTGCCTACCCTGCTTTTTGAGGATACCGTGTGAATCTGAAGAAACGGATGTATATTGTTTTATAAATATTTCTATTAGTTTACAATATTATTAAATGCATAATGTATGAATACAAAAAAATATTCTAGTATATTATTTTAAGACAAAAAAGAATTTAAAAGCAACATCAGAGCTACTTCTTTGGATGAAACAGAAACAATCAAGACACTCGAAAACCAAAGCACAATAGACTTAAGCTCGCGGCTTCTTGATTTCGTATAATAAATTGTGTATTATTCTCGCGCTTTTGTAATTTAAGCATTCTTTTGTAGGGACTATGTAAGCCATATTTTCCTTTTCTCTTATTTAATTAAAGGGGTGGAATTAAAATGAGTGTAAGACACCGGATCAGGGCTGCGGCTGTCAAAATAATTTACTTGATAATACGAATAAATTAGACCTTATAGTTAGCATGGGCCAGACTGTTTAAAATGTTTGGGGATTGAAATTTAGGTATAAGTGTTGTATACTTATAATACGTAAGAGATCTGTTAAATTTAAGTAAGCCTACCCCCAACTCATTGAGTATCTTGTTTCTGGGTTTCTCCTAAAAAAAATAAAATATGTGAAAACAATAACAAATTTACATATTTTAATTAATTATTTGAATGATTGGTTTTATATATTTTTTAGATTACATCATTTATAAAGTGAATGATACATTTTTTATATTATTAGATTTTATATTTTATTAGGTGACATACAATATTTTTTTATACTATAAATTTGACATTTTTCTATTTTCCAAATAAAACGTTTTTATTTCAAATATAATAACAAAAGATGAATGATGATTATCGTCACTTACCTACTAATAATATTTAAAAATTTACAGTACATATATGAACTGGCAACCTTAAAAAAAAGCTAAAAGCTTATTTGAGTTATTGAAATATTATCCATATACACATACATATTTCAAGAATTTCCTGTTCTTAATTTTTGTGAACAAACATGCAACTGCTCCGATGACTTCGATGTCTTGTTAATTTTCATATTCCCAATTTATTTATTTCATCTTCACGTTTTATCCCGCATATAGCAGGGTAGACAGAGGGAACCTGAGAATCCTAGAGTTAAAACACTTCCATTAAGATACTTCCGCTTTCAATTTCGGCATTCTGGACGCATTGCGTGTTGAGTGGGTATAGTCAAGGCAGGCAGAGCAAGGAAATTAAAATATGAAATATTTTATTTCCTCGAGTGGGAATCGGACATACAACATGCTATGTTTAATGTCGCTCGCTTGTGGCCTCAAATCATCGAGAATATTAGTAAAATAAGCGATAGAATGAAAGCTGGTTGGCTGGCTTTGTTGTCGGGGTTTCTGAGCAGAATTGAGTTCCGAGCTGGTAGTGGTAGCCTTATGTTTACATATAAAAAATCCAAAGGGCTTTTAAAAGTCTACTTAACCAAATTTTAATTTCATTCTTAATAATAATATCTCTTATAAAATCTCTCATTCCCGATCAACACGAGAAACACTTGACTCATTTCCTGGCACGTCACTTGTCTTTAAATCAAAAACGTGACATTTATATCACATTTTATTTCTCGAATGGGCGAAACTATGTAAAAATTGTATTTGCTGAAGACCAAGTTTAGTTAAATTGGATTGAATCCAGAAAGTTTTCTGTATTGTCATGCCAAAACGTCGACCGTATTTCGATTAAAACTCAAGCGATCTGTGTACCTTTATGTTATTGTGTTTTATAACTAAATTACGAGTATAAAAAATATATATTAAACTTGCAACGTTTTCTGAATTGGAATATACCACATATAAATGAAGAAAGATCATCTATTTATATTTATCAATGTTAACTCTAGAGGTCCATTTGTTCAGTGTAGTGTTCATTTTAGTGTGGAAAGGAAAAGTGAAATATTAATAATAACAATAATAATAAATTCTTTATTGTACATCCATTAAAGAAATATTAAAATCAGCTTCACGCTGTATCCCGCACACAGCAGGGTTGGCAAAGGGAACCTAGTATTAAGACACTCCGTTCCCCACTTTCTGCCGAATTGAAAAGAAATATTGCTTATTGTTACTATTTAATGAGTGTTAGTGTAATATTTCAATTACGTAAAATGTGACATTGAAATTTGAAAGAGTGCTAAGTTAAGTTACATTGAATACGTTCCAATTTCACGCTATACGCGGAACCAGATAAGCATATAACACCTAGTGTTACGGAATTTCTTTCCTCATTTTCCGCTTATTTTTCAAGATTTAAACTCTATCGAAAAAAATTTAAATATAATCATTCCTCCGAATGGAGATCTCTCCACTCCATCGCGCTCACTCCCATACACTGTCCCACTACACTACGACGGCCTTCAGCAACAGCCGTTGTAGCCAGTCAGTAGGCCAGGCGTAGGGGCAATAGGTTATGGGTTTGATTCCCACTCGAGGATGATTAATATTTTCATTTTTTCTCCGTGATAACGAGGCAAGAAGGGGTGTTGAGTCCCCTCAATCAACATGCAATACCTCCAGAATTCGGCGGGAAGTGGAAAACATAAGTATCTGAATATATAATGTTCACGTAAAAAAAAAAAACAATCAACAGGTTTCACACATGAATGACAAAACATTAAGCACCAGAGTGATTTCCATCTCATTACGTCACTTATATAGTAGAAGTGTTCAATTTAAAAGCGTCAGTAATCGAATGAGAATTACAAAGTGTATATTGTAGATATACACAGTCCGCGTTTCCTATTTGCTGATGCTGATTGTAATCGATTATCGACGTCGGTGTTTGTTTTAACGACTGTTTGGGTGATTATTCAAATGGACGAAATGGCTGGTGTAGTTGGAAACTTAATTCGTGTTATTTAATTACTTCAAATCAAATCAAATCAGCTTCACGCTGTATCCCGCACACAGCTGGGTATACAGAGGGAACTTTATGTTAAGACACTCCGTTCCCCATTTTCTGCCGAATTCTGGAGGCATTGCGTGTTAAGTGGCAGAACTCAACGCCGCGCTTAGCCTCGACACCAGAGCGAAGAAATATAAATTTAAGTAAATATTTCATCTCCTCGAGTGGGGATCGAACCCACAACCAGTCAGTCTTACAGTCACACTTCGTGCCGCTGCACCACGACTGGCCTCAATTATTGACTATTTAATTATTTGATAAACATTTATCTTTATGTTACGGCCAGTCGTGGTGCACATGTATGTGACTGTAAACGTGACGTTTGTGGGTTCGATCCTCACTCGAGTATATGAAATATTTGAATTTATTTAAATGTATGTTTATATTTTTATTTCAATTTATATTTTCATTGCTTCGCTCTAGTGGCGAGGCAAAGCGCAGCGTTGAGTCCCGCCACTCAACACGCAATGCCTCCAGAATTCGGCAGAAAATGGAGTACGGAGTGCTTAATATTAGGTAACCTTTGCCTACCTTGCCTATCCTGTACACGGATTGAAGCTGATTTTTTTTATTTTAGGGTTCCGTACCTGAAACACGGAAAATTTATAGGATCACTTTGTCGTCCGTCGGTCAAGACTATTAATCTTGCAATCGCGTGAAGATATCAAGCGGTTCAGAACGTTTCAGATCTACGGTTTTTTGAAGTACAGAAGAACAACCTTTAAATCCACGCAATACAAAAATATAGTCATTTATGCATCACTTTTGCTACATTTTGTGTGAAATTACCCGCCATTTCACAAGTTATCACGATATGTCTCAAAAATTTTGCTGTGCGGTGAGTCTTGACACTAGGTTAGGCGGAATATAATATAAAGCAAAAAAATACATAATATTTTCTAATAACAAAGCAATATTGCAAAACATTAAACAATACACACACAAATATTTATTCTGAGCTGAAAATATTTGATTGTCCGTCGCCGTCCGGGGCCAATGAAATCATAATTAAATGCTTAAACCTACAATTTTGTTTATATTTAAATAATAATATAATATTAACATCCAATTCTATTTATTTTATTTTTACAATTTTGGGTTACAAGATCGATGTAAGTGTATAGACGATATTTATTTGCTCATTCCGAATTAAGGAATCGATGATTATTTTTAAATGTATTCGCGAGGCTTAGAAGAGTAGAGTGAATAGGTTCTAGGTTCCCTCCACCTCCTCTGTTGAAGTGTTCTTGAAGTGAGAGAAGTTATTTTAGTTACTTAACAAACTATCAATAAGTAAATATTAATAACTAGTCCATAGTATGTAGAGGTAAGAGAGACCAACAATCACCAGAGGTCTCTAATTGTCAACTGCATCTTCAAACAAATTTTAATAGCTATTTTATCAGCGAAAATATTGTACTATAAGCGGTCACTAACTCGCATACCAAGTGTAGTGACTAACGGAATTTTCCCCAAAGCCCCCAGTTCCAGGTAGTAGCACTATTCCTGGCTGCGGTGCCGACCATGGTAACGGGGGCGACAGGGGAAGATAAAAATAGCCGGGTTACGGCGAGGGAAGGTAAAAATTGCCGGGTAGGAACTTTATACCTAATAAAAACGCGCCGCGAGGTTTCTCTGGCAGATAGAATTTACAATGAAGTTATTCACTAGAGAACCAGTCACCGAAATTTTACGTAGACCAGCTCACTGAAGTGAAAGTAGGACTTTATAAACTCAATTCAGAAAATCAAGTAAATATAAAAAAGCCGCAAATGTCGGTTGTGGGTTTGATTTTCATTTGGGAGAATAAGTTATTTAAATTACATTCTTTGCAGAGCACGGCGTTGCATTCTGTCTTACTTACTTTTGTCACAAAAGTTGGATAGTACGTAAAAAATAGAGTGTCTTAACACTAAGTTCCCTCAGCTTACCCAGTTATATGAGGAATACATCGTGAAACTATAAAAAATATTACTTATATTCTCTACTTTCTTTTTATCTTCACGCTGTATCACGCACATCTATAAATATAAGCAAGATAAAAAATTAAATGACCACAAAAGTCATTAAGTCCACTGCAGCAGATATTAAACAACTTTGCTTCAATAATGGAACGACTTTACCACCCTTAAATCATCAGAAGGCTTTAGTTAATTTATACGACCTCTTTTAATAGACATAGCTATAAAAACGTTAAAAGGTTTCAAGTTAAAAGTAGAAAGAAATAATTATTAAATTACCCACGAACAATTTTTATTTCTAAGAATTCTGACTAGGCTCCCTCTGTCTACCCTACATGCGGGATACAGCGTGACCCTGATAAAAAAAGTATTGACTGATGAATCTAATAACAAGTGTTTAACAATGCGATGATCGAAGATCTCAGTTCTACTTTTTTTTTCACTTCGTTCTCCACTTTTCACCAATTTTTTAAGACATTGCGTATTGAGGGGCGGAAGTCACTTTTTATTTGTTGTGAATTGTCGCCTAAAAATCAGATCTTTAGAGCAGAAACGATTTTTAATATTTTTTTTTCTCTCATAACTTAGGCCACACTTAATTAACTCCTTTTATTTTTTAGTAGCTCTAAGACATTTCAAACTCTTGTAATTAGGTACTTAAAGATTTAGGATCTTTACGGACAGCGACATCTGATACTTCATTTAATTTTATCGGTTAAATTGTATTTGTCACAGTTTTACGTTCTTAAGTATTATTTTATATATCCTCTACATTACATTAACTAACCAGAGTAGTGTTTATACACTGTGCTTTTCGTTATTATAGGTATAAATCTATATCCGTATATCTCAGAATAGATCATACAGCTATCTATGTCTCTTTGTAAGCCACCTTTAACTTTTTACGGTTTAAATAAGAATCGAAAGAAAAATAACATCATTAGGTCCTTACATATGAAATTTGTGTTTTATCGTACTGGCTCCTTTAATCACAAATTTCTCCTCTTTGGTTAAGTTAAATTCTATACAGCTATTTATTTATTCACACATGTATATATATGTTTTGTAACCGTCATTGATTTTTTTTCTTTTTTTGTTTGCATTACTCACTTTACAAACTGAGAAATTTGAAACATCGTGTACGCGTTCCACCGTGGCACGAGTGCTGCGGAAACGGCTCGAAGGGTTAATGATGTGTCACGACCGCCGTTCGAATCGCGGTGGAAACACAGTGCGTTTATGGTTCCAACGTTTTCGTTCTGGAAATTTCGACCTGCAGTTCTGCAGCTCTGTTGCCGGCCGGAGTCTCAAGTAGATAACGACGAATTGAAGGTTATTGTGAAAGCGGATTCATCACAAGTGCAAGAGAAAAATTTACTCTGATGGGGTCCTCCAAACTACCTTCAAAGATTTTATTCGTTCATGTCCGAATGGTTTTTTTAGTTAAGGGATCATTGAACACATATGAGATGGCAAAAGTGCATAAATAAATAACAATAGTTCATACTTCGGTTAAATAAATATATTATATTGTTAGCGAACTCGTGTAAAAGAGGGTAGATTTAGGTGAAAATAACTATAAAAGAGGTGGAATTGTGTCAATCGGGGGCAGTTGCTTGTCGGCAATGGCCGAATATTGGAAGGAAACTAGTGTGAAAAATTGTCATTAATTGATACATATCACTTATTGCAATTACATAGTATCTCTTTCCAAATAGTTTAGAATCATATAGACAATATGTGTTTTTATCGTGTTTCTTTACGAAACGATAACCGCTTCCGATTTCTAACAATATTATATTTTATATTCGACTTTCTGTTCCTCCCATATCAACCGCCAAAATCATATGTAAGGACCTAATATTATAACCAATTTTCATCATATTATTCTATATGATTTTTCCAGCTCTACTCTGATATCGGTGACGTACAAATAAATATTATAAGAAACAATTACATTATAATTGTGGATTCCCATTCAGGGAAAAGAAATATATAATATTTTAATTCAAGCGTTCTGGTAACAAGGAATGCCTGCAGAATTCGATGGAAATGAGATGAAGCTGATATGAGCGGGACAGCATGCTAAAAAAATAATAACATTTCAATTTCACTTAATATAAGGCGCAATGGGACAGCATCTGTTACGTCTACGTGATGATTGTAACCTTGATCTACAATAAATATTATTTATTTTAATTTTTCTTCCTTGTAGATGAAGAAAATGTTTAAAAAAATGTACTGAAAGTGGTGAACGGCGTGTCTTACCACTAGATTCCATCTGCCTACACAGCTATACCGGAAAAAGTGGCATACTTTAATTTTATAAAGTGTTTTAAGTTGTGAGATTATGATTTTAATAACGTTGAGTCGCGGCAGAGATTTTCTCAGCGCCCACAAATCCTAAAGAGAAAAACTTTCTCTTAAGGTTTATTTTTGCAAAATAAAACTGGTTTTTACTGTTTACTTTCCACTATAAGCTCTTTTTATAAATATCTCCAGTTAAATATTATAAGAATAATGCAGAATAACAGATATTATATTCAAAAGTAGTATAAATATTGTTTTTAAATATAATTTTAATTTTGAAAAATATTCTAAAAATTAAAGAATGACAGACATGAGAGGACATGTAATTTCTTAAATTAATCATATATTTGTTTGTTTATCTTAATTCGTGAAAAATCAAAATATACTTTAAGCTAACCTTAATATAAAAACGAGGTCCAGGCCGTTCATCCGTTCAGTGACACAAACGTGCAGCTGTAAGCGTGACTGCTGTGGGTTTGACACCAACTCAGGATAATTAAATGTTAAATATTTTTGTATTTCTTGCTCTGGGAATCAGTTACAGCGCGGCGCAGAGTTCTGTCATTCAACACGCTATGCTTCGAGAATTTGGCGGAAAATAGGGAACGGAAGTGTCTCTATCGCGAAAAGAGAGTCTTGAAACTAGGTTTCCAGTATCACTGTTCCTACCCTGCTATGTGCGGAGTAAGGACAAATCGAAAACTAAAGTTCACGTTCATATATTTTAAATTATAAACTTTTTCTCCAGTCCCATTTACAGCTTCCAGCTTTAGAACCGAGTGACCTAGTTGCCAGCAAAAGGCGTTTGGTCAAAAACGTTGATCTAAGCCACTAACTAAATGGGTGATTGATTGACTGTGATGGAAATGGATATCGGCATTTTCGAACCCAACGCTCTGGAGGTTTGGTTTGGTTGAGCTTGCGTTTCATAATGGATCTTTAAAAATTGTATTATAATTTGCTTTTACTAAATGCGATTTTAGAATTTTTCATTTCTTATACTCGCCTATTAAATCTACTATATGTGAGAGTTTGATAACTGTCACATACTTGTATAGTTGAATGTATGTGTTAAAACACAGCGCTGAGTTTCGTACCTCAACACGTAATACGTCTAGAAATCGGCGGAATTTGGGGAACGGAAGTGTCTTAGAGTGTCTTAACACTTAGTTCTCAGATTTTCTCTACCTGCTAAGTGCGTGTAAAAAAAAGTATTGTAATTCTTTTTAACAATTCCATCTTCATAAATCTTGGCTTACTGCCAACGTAACTTAGGTAACAACATAATAATATCATAAAACACTCGAATAGTGACTCATATTCCATAGCACTTACTAAAACACGTTTTTCACACCATAAATAGCACTTAGTGTAGAAATGCGTGTTGACTAGGTTTTTTTAAAATTATATATATTTAATTATATAGGGTGATATATCCCCCATATAGCTTGGTAAGCACAGGGAACCTTTATAAATTTAATTAATTGCGTGTTGTGTAACAGAGCTCAACGCCGCGTTTGCATTGCCATAGAAGAAGAAAAAAGAGATCAAGAATAAAATAAAAAACAATCAACATATATTATTAACTAACAAACAATCTTTTATATTCTATTGACCATTACCGTATGAAAGGCTCATACATAAACAAAAAAACGCTGTTTGTTTATCATTATTGTATACCTGCGGAACAGAGAGTAAAATAAATACAGTGTTGAAAGGATAGTTTGTATGAACGTTGATGAATGGATTTGTAATCCATTAGATTAGTCTGTATAAATATGTGAATTTGATGATATATTTGTATTTTATGCCTTTTTGCTAATAATTTGGACAAATTGATTATATGGCAAAAGAGCAGCGCGTCACTCTTTTTAACGTTTAGCAGAGTTCACTTCCCATTTACCAACCAAAATTCTAGCCATTACGTGTTGAGTGGCGCAACTGAACGCTGCTCTTTCTTTATCTCTTGTTACCAGAGCGAGGAAATAAAATATTAATTAATTATTTCACTACCGCGGGTGAAAATCTTACCCACTTCCTGTTGGGGTTCACAGTCGCACGCTTGTGCCCCTTCGCCGCGACAGGCCTCAAAGGTTATTCTGCATTTTATATATTTTTAGTTTTACGCCGTAGCTCGTAGGCAGAGCAGGAAAAGAAGAATAAAGTGCCAATTTCTTGCTACTGTCGGCCTGACTTTCGAATCGTGTAGGTCTAATTAAATAAAGAATATTTTGAGTAGGTGTCTGTATAAATCTTTTAACTCACTGAGTGACTGACAGACAACACAAAGGTGAACCTACTAGTATTAGAAACTTGGCCTGTAAGTAGATTAGGGAGCGTATAGGAGCACTAAGAAAGGATATCTTGAAATTCCTTCGAGAACTGGATTTGAAAATACGAGGTGAAAGCTTAAAGAGTAAATACTAGACTACTACTACTAGGCTTACTTGTATATTTTATTAAAAGTCTAAAAATGTTTAACAGATGACATAAAATGAATATTGAATTTAAATAACATTAAGGCATAACGGTTTCTCACATCAACTTTTACTGTGGCACCGCAGTGTCGCTCACTTTTTATGTTTCTTTTCCTCAATAGAATACTAGTTAGTGATGGGTTTTCATTTTATCCAAGTACGAAGGAAACGAAAGGCTTAAGAGCGTCCTGAAACAATTATCTCGAGTCTATGGAAATATCATGATTTTAGATTCAAATCTTTTTTTATTACACACTTAGTCTCGCAGTTAGATGCAGTAATTCGGCGGAAAATGGCTAACGGAAGCACCTTAATAAATTAATACTAGGTCTCCTACCTAACCTGCTATATGCGGGATACAGCGTGAAACTCAAAAAATTATAGCATTTAATTTCATTCTACAATCTTTACCTTCACAAATCACATAATCCCCCCATCCTGTTCAAACAAACCTTCATTATCTTTACAAACCTCAATAAATTCAGTACATTTAAGACGTGAGCTGACACAACTACGAAAACACACAAGCAGGACCACTCTACAGCAGTCCTATGTACACTTAGACCCGGAGCTCT
Organism: Heliconius erato demophoon; assembly: GCA_018249695.1. NCBI lineage: Eukaryota > Metazoa > Arthropoda > Insecta > Lepidoptera > Nymphalidae > Heliconius > Heliconius erato. The sequence goes on along the minus strand of DWQW01007003.1, from coordinate 1,623 downwards.
CTTAGAACTTGGAAATGTCTCCAGAACACAATTAGTTCAAGGGCACTCCTGTCAAAGCATGTGTAGGCGGTGTCTAAATAAACTTTTGGTGTGTTAGCGTTAATAAGAGAGTTTTGGCAATAGTAGTTTTTTTTTAAATTGATGTTTTATAATATTATCTATTTCTAATTTATTACTTTATTATAAACTAGTAGCCTGCTCTCCGTTTCTTCTGCCTCGTATATACGATTACTTATAGAAAATTGGTTCGTTATTTTTAGTTATTTTTAGTTACCGTTATACAATAAATAAATTTGTACTCCTTAACTGTTTCATATCTACTTGCAGGGGCGGCTCTAGCTCGTGTAGCGCCCGTGTGCACTGAAACCCTGGCGCCCCCTAAGCCTGACTGACCTGACCTGACTTTTTAGCTTTACGCTATATGTATAATCAGCTTCACGCTGTATCCCGCATACAGCAGGGTAGGCAGAGAGAACTTTGTGTTAATACACTCCGTTCCCCACTTTCTGCCGAATTCTGGAGGCATTGCGTGTTGAGTGGCAGTTCTCAACGCCACGCTTAGCCTCGACACCAGAGCGAAGAAATGGAAATATAAATTTAAGTGAATATTTCATCTCCTCGAGTGGGTATCGAACCCACAACCAGTCGATTTTACAGTCACACTTCGTGCCGCTGCGCTACAACTGGCCTCAATATGTATGTAGTAGCAAAACAATGTAGGCAGATTGAACCTAGTGTTAAGACACTCCGTTCCCATTAAGATACCTCCGTTCCACACTTTCCACCGCATTCTCAAGATGTTGAGTAGCGAACCCGACGCCGCGTCTTGTGAGAGCGACAAACAAAAATATTTAATATTTCTTTCGTCTGAGTGGGAATCGAAGAAAACACCGGCGCGTGTACAGTTGCACGCTCGTGCCATGACGACCTGTAATGATATAATTACTAATTTTAATATATTTGCAATATATATAAATATTTATAATAATATAGTTTGTGAGGTCAGTCGTGGCGCAGGGGCACTAGGTGTGACTGTAAAATCGACTGGTTGTGGGTTCGATCCCCACTCGAGGAAATGAAACATTTACTTAAAATATATATTTTCATTTCTTCGCTCTGTAGTCGAGGCAAAAGCGCGGTGTAGAGTTCCGCCACTCAACACGCAATACCTCTAATATTCGGCGGAAAGTGGCAAACGGAGTGTTTTAACACTAGGATTCCTCTGCCTACCCTGCTGTGTGCGGGAAACAGCGTGAAGCTTATTCGATTTTTTTATAATAATAATTTTACATCTTTATGTATCTCTTATCCAATGAATTTAAAACTAACACGTAAGTAGTTGATGGATCGGACTTAGATTTATAGCATTACAAGGTAGAGTTATAGAAGATAGATTTTGCAGCATCTGGTTTATTAGAAACCCATCTGTGAAATTTAATGTAAAATGATTCGTACATCCGTGGGTCTACAAAAAAAAAAAAAGTTATAATAAGCAATAGAGGTGTTCGTTTTATTATATAACTGAACAAAAGAACCGATCTCTAAAAAGAATATTTGATCCGTTCAATTTCAGAACAACTTTGCGTTCATTTTTTGTCGCGTTCATTTTCATTGACTCTTTAA
>DWQW01007002.1:0-15553 GCA_018249695.1 Heliconius erato demophoon | reverse complement strand
TATATTGCGTCTTCGGTGGCGGAATTTACCATCGTGTTATTTTCTTATCAAACCGGGAATATGAAAATAATTGATTTCACCGAATTATCGAACCCACTACCGTCTTGTTTACAGTGAGACGTCTTCTCATATCCATATCGACAATGACCTTTTGTATGTTCTTACTGTTAATAAAGTTTAGTAAAATTTGTGTATGAAACCATATGGTCTCGCGTCGACCCTTCTTAAGTAACCAAAGCCAAAATAATTGCCACAAAACCACCTAAGCCGCGTGAAAGGATATATTGTTTTCCTTTACTTATGTGTCTCCCCTTCATGTCATAAACTGACAGAGCTATAAAATTACACCCCACTATGTTTCGTTTGAGGCCAGTCGTGGCGCAGCGGCACAAAGTGTGACTGTAAAACCGACTGGTTGTGGGTTCGATCCCCACTCGAGAAATGAAATATTTATTTAAATTTATATTTCCATTTCTTCGCTCTGGTGTCGAGGTTAAGCGCGGCGTTGAGTTGTGCCACTCAACACGCAATGCCTCCAAAATTCTGCAGAAAGTGGGGAACGGAGTGTCTTAACACTAAGTTCCCCCTGCCTACCTTGCTGTGTGCTGGAGACAGCGTGAAGCTGATTTATTTTATTTGCTATGATTCGTTACTATAATATACAATTTCTGATTTTCTTTTTTTTTTCAGATTTGTCAAAAAATCGGTTCAGTGAGGTGCCAGACGAAGTTACAACTTTTGTATATTTAGAAAAGTTATTACTGTCACAAAATATCATCAGAAACATACCGGATGCCGTTGGAGGTCTACAATCACTCACATACTTAGATTTAAGGTAAATATTACATATATTAAAAAAAACACAACCAAAAGAAAATATAATATTTAAATTTAATATAGTTTATAATACGTGACAAATAATATGGCTAGAGTAGTTTATGCTCGACCGCTGTATAATAATTTGCATTACGCAAAACTTGCATTAATTCTAACTTGATATTTAATCGCATCGACTCGGGTATTGACTTCAAGTGTGGGAGTAGTGATAAAAGGAACATTTTGTCTGAATCGTCTTGTTGGTCAGATTTACTAGGCGTGTCTACGCTTGCGAACGCGAAATCATCAATGAACTCTTTGTTACATACGCTATGCTTAGGTAGGTCCACTGACCCATCATTAGAAGCAGAATCGTCATTACAGGTAACATCATTATCCTCTGCGGAGCTCTCTTTAGTTAATTTTAATTTTTTCCTCGGTTTCCAAACTCTCCTCGTCACTCGTGTATCTTCCGATTCTCCCGAAACATCATCTGTTCTTTGTTTCTTTTCCGGTTTTATCAGGAATTGCAATTGTTTACTATATAGATACGGCCGCTTTGTTCTTTTTGGATGTGTGATATACTTTTGGAAGCAGTCCCTGATACTTTTCCATTTCTTTTGAAGTTGTAATTCTGTAACAATTTTAATTTTAATGAAACCATAGATAAACAAAATAGATATTGCACATTTGGGCAAACGAAGAGCCTAATTAATTTAATTATTTTTGATTAATACAACTTGTAACAAATGTATTATGGAAATTTGTAATTTATAAATAAATACAGAGAATAATCTTATTAATTCTATTGTTCAATGCTAATTATGTATTTGAATTGCGTAAAGAGCATCCATTCAAGTTGGATTGTTCAACTATCGCACAATCGGAAGCCATGTTTATTATGTGAATGCTAGCTTTAGTTCATTTTGACAAGACCCGAGACTAATATTGCAACATACAATACCTAGTTCCCGCATCTCACTCTTTGATATCTGCACGCCGGTCGTCATTAACTCGCTAACGATCTCCGTCCACAGCTTGTGCCTTATACTTTTTGTTCTGTACGCTATGTGCTCAAAGTCCCATATGCCCGGGCGTTTTTTCACCTCCTCAATAAGACGCTCTGGGTCGAATTCGAATTGCATAGTAGTCATTTTGGGGTGGTTTCTGAAGGTTTCAAGTTCGATTTGAGCGTGCAAACGCGCGCTGTCTACGCGAGCGGCGGCCGGCGGGCGACTGACGCGCGGCGGGGGAACGCGGCGTGCGGTTCAAAATGGCGTCCGAACTCTAGTAGGTTGGCCACAGCTGTGATATTCCTAACAGGATAAATGTATATGTTATATTTGAACTAAATGTTCTATTCAATAGCTTTAAACACGTGTGAAAGGAACAACAATTATTATAAGGTTTATAATTAATTGCATTGGAGTTCCTAATGTATGTCGCAATTATTTCATTACGTCAAAATCTTATTTTTATGGGAATTATATTTGCGTGGAATTTGTAGATGGTTGTCAATTTAGTAAAAAGGTTTTACTATTAAATTTATAATGTATTTGTATTATAATGTCTCTCATTATTTACCAATATTTTTTGCGTTTACATTTAAAGAAATAGTTTGTTAATAAACTTTAGTAAACATTGCGCGCTACTCTAATAGAAGAACAACGTCTGTCAATATCATTATCATTGAACATAAAAAAAAATAATGATATAAAAAGTTTAATCAATAATATGGACGTCCTACTGTTTCTGTACAGTGTATTGAACGACGCGAGGTAGCGTAGCGGTCGGGGGGAACGCTCGGGCACGCGGCGGTTGGCCGTGCCAAACGCGTTGAACGCTAAACGCTATAATACTACTCAATAACGTTTTAAGTCGTTGAAAAAAAAAATAGAGAAGTATTTTGTGTGAGGTTTTTTTCTGTGTAAAATTTTAATTTAAAATAAATAACACTTTTAGAAAATATAATAATAATAACATAATATATAAAACAAGCACAGGCGTGTGACTGTAAACGCGCCGGGTTGTGTTTTCAATTCCCAGTCGAGGTAATGAAATATTTATTATTTTAATATCTTCGCTCTGGTGTTGCGTTAAGTGCGGCGTTGAGTTCCGCCGCTCAACACGCAATGTCTCCAGAAGTCGTAATTTAATATTGTTAATATATTTTGTTTCATTCATTCTGTATACGTATATGAATATTGTGAATTATCGATCTATATGATATGTTGATAAGACTTATCAATGTTATATCGACAGTGTTTTTATTTATAAATAAAAATAGGTCAGTTCACTCGAAAACATCTGACGCACCATTTAATCATTTGATCCAAGAATTATGTTTCATAAGATATAATAAAAAAAAAACACTTTTAATTTAGTCAGAATTTAGCCAGCGGCGATTATTTTTTACAATGAATTAAGAATAAATATATTATAAAAATATAAAAATTCTAAGTTAACCAATACATTAACAATTTTTAATATATTATAAAAACGTAAAGTACTATACGTAACGTTACGTATAGTACATTGTATACTACAAACTAGAACTCTTGAGTTTAGCTTCGATTTTCTAATAATCTGTATAGCGTATAGCCTTAGTTTCAATAAATCATACAATTGACACACTTCGGGCGAAATTTAGTGGGCGTTAAGTTCAAACAAAGCTTTTAGGCTATCTCGCCGGTACCTACGTGGTTTATGGCACCAATACATAACAATAGATAAAGTATTTCTGCCATTGATCTACAATGGATAAGTCAACTTTCACTCAATAAAGCAGCTCGTCCTGCTAGTCCTCAATAAAGCGCAGCTATCCCGCATACAGCAGAGTAGGCAGAGGAAACCTAGTGTTAAAACACTCCGTTCCCCACTTTTACTTGATAAATTCTCATCATTTTGTGACCAGTAGGAGGAGAGACATTAGAAAGGGAGAACGGTAACTTAAAACTTGCGTTTAAAGTTCGGCTGGACATTGTTTAACTAATTAATTTTCTAATAACATATTAAATTCAACAAATTTACTTATTTTGTTTCTATATTTAAGCTTAACATATTTAAGCTTAACATATTTAAGCTTAGTGTTTTTAGGGTTCTGTATCGTGTGTACCTGCGTAGGGTTTTTATAAGGAAAAAAATATAATATCACTTTGTTGTTCGTCTATCTGTCTATCTTTCAAGAGCCTAACAACTTTTTTTTATTTTTTTATATTGTCATTAGACAATTATAACATTTATTATTTCTTTTTCTCTGTTACAATATTAATAACATTTTATAATAAATAAAGATGTACAAAGATATGACAAGTAATTCTACTATCAATATGATGCACATTATATGACAAGTGAATAGAGACATCCAAATTTCTTTCAAGCTTTCTTGAAACTGGTTTTTAAATTTGTTGAACGTGACTACTCACATGTATCGTTTTGTCAGCTTTCTACAGTTACATATGTGATAACTTCTTACAGAACATATTACCTATAGTAAAAACTGCATGTCGGTCGATTATCGTTTAATAAACTTGTATCTAAATATTATTTGTTCACAGAGGCCAGTCGTGGCCACTGGTTGTGGATTCGATATGTGGAATATTTCATTTCCTCGAGTGGGGACTCGGCGTTGAGTTCTGTCACTTAACACGCAATACCTCCAGAATTTGGCAAAGAGTGGGGAACTGAATGTCTTAACACTATGTTTCCTCTGCCTACCCTGCTGTGTGCGGGATACAGCGTGAAGCTGTTTTTTTTATTTGTTCACAAAAGCTATTAGGAACCTTTGTGAATTAGAAAGCAATGTCAGTGTTGTCAGTGTTACATGAACCTGCCACCGACTCGGAACTCAAGTAGTTCAGTTGTGAAGAAAGAAACTCAGCAGTTGCTAAATGAGAAGAACTGAACTGAATTTTACTCGAGCTATCAAACATTTTATTGCCCTAAAGCTCGCATGTGTGATAAATTCAAAATTAATGTAGGAATTTGATGGTGCTTTATAAATAGATTTCAGAGCGATTATCGGGGAGGCGTTGCCCTTTTACACAAATTGGTTTAGGACTGGCAAATTTTGATATTATACCACTTGTACGTAACGTTATCAGAACGTTTATAAATACGAATTTGTACTGAATATAATTGATTTGTTGTTACATTTTACGTTTTGACAATTTTATAATATTTTGTGGTCAAAATTAGATCACCACATACCACAAACTGTCCTTTGATATTATAAATTTAAATTTGATATTATTATATATCCATGTAAGTATCACTTACTTAACATTCGACCATGAACTTAGCATCGGTCGTTCGACTGGAAGACTTAAATACGGAGTTCATTGAAGTGGAAATGTTTTTATCAGTGTAATTCACTAACGATAAGTGAAATATCTATCTATACCTACTTGTAAGAAAGAAAATAATAAAGAGTCGTGTATTTTGAGGCCAGTCGTGGCGCGGGGTCACAATTGTGTGGAAAATGGGGAACGGAGTGTCTTAACAGTAGGTTCCCTCTGCCTACCATGTATTTAAAAAGTCTTTGTTCCAGAAAGAAAAAATCAGCTTTTCGCTATAAATATAAATTCAATAGTATCCTTTCACTGCCAGATATAGGCATTTTTCAATGGCATACTATTAATCTTGTTCTTTTCTGCTTACCGTTCTAATATATAATTTCAGTTAATAAAAATTACGGTAAAGAAAGCGTGTTAAACACTACTTCCTTCCATTATACCTATAGGAAACGAGTTACAATAAAAGCGTATGTTTAACACTGCCTTCGTAACAGCTTTAATAAGACAACTTCCCGTCTGCACAATGTACACATACACCGAGTGATAGAGGAGAGACAGTGGAGAACGATTTATTGTAATGAAACCTGAAATACCGCAAAATTACATAAATCAAAAATCAGTATCACGCTGTATCACGCATACAGCAGAGTAGGCAGAGGGAACCTAATATTAAGACACTCCATTTCCTACTTTCCGCTGAATTTTCAACTAATTGAACTCAATCCCAGGCGGTGCCTTGGTGGCAGGGCGAAGAAATGAAAATATTAAGAAATAATAATTCATTCCCTCGAGATCGAACCCACAACCGTCGCGTTACAGTCACACCTCTACGCCACGGCGGCCTTAACGTTAACTCAACGTTACATAATAGCGAATATCAAGTAATGTTATGTCACAAGAACCACCGAAGGCATACTAGATGTATGCACATTCGACACGCCCCAATTCGTTCTCGATTTGTTCGTCGCATGCGAAATGTCAATATACCGACTGTAACGTAAAACTTAATTCGCGAGTTTACATCAATTAAGTGATTTCTTTCTTTTCTCTTTATTGTAATTTAATAGAAAGCGTCGTAATTCATTTTGTAAAATTAGCTTCACGCTATATCCCGCACACAGCAGGGTAGGCAGAGGGAACCTAGTGTTAAGACACTCCGTTCCCCACTTTCTGCCGAATTCTGGAGGCATTGCGTGTTGAGTGGCAGAACTCAACGCCGCGCTTATCCTCGACACCAGAGCGAAGAAATGGAGATATAAATTTAAGTAAATATTTCATCTCCTCGAGTGGGGATTGAACCCACAACCAGTCGGTTTTGCAGTCACACCTCGTGCCGCTGCGCCACGACCGGCCTCTTCATTTTGTAAAGTGCTGGGAAATGCCCGCCCACGTCCTATGCGGATTCTTGGTGGATGATATTTTCTTTGCTGTTTTTATACCTATTTGGAAGCTTAGTAGACTTTCTTGTTTTATGCTATCGTTATAGCGTTAAGAATTGAATGCAGTTTAAACTTAAATTGCAGTCAATTTATTAATTTAAACAAAAATTCTAATTTAAACATGTCAACTATTATTAATTTTAATTAAAAAAAGAGAATATTAATTAAGTAGAAGTAGCAATTTATAATTAATGGCCGCAGTACGTGACACATATTTCTAACTGTGCTGTGTTTTTTTTTACTGGACTTCCTACAAGTAGTGTTGTTAACCTAAATTATGTTCTAGTCTAACTCTGGTCGTACTTCATGAAGTCAGTTTTGCATAATATTTACGGATTTACTGAATCTGCAGATTTAAAAAAAACCAACTGGTATTACGTTCCCATATAGAGTTCGGTCACCAACGGCCCCAATTTCTAAGATCTTACCAAACCACCAAAATAAAAGGATATAGTGATAATAAAGGATATAGACACTAGGTTACCTGCTGTGTGCGGGATACAGCGTGAAGCTATTTTTTTTTAAATTACTAATTTCAAAATTTTAAGTAATTTAGTTTAGTTTTCTAATAAACAATAATATTACATTAAACAGTATCAACATTTACTTTTTCAATGTCGTAACAACTTGCGCTTCGTCTATGTAGACGTGTCTGCTGATAAAAAAAATTGGTGCATGCCCTAGTTTGTATGCTTTATACAAATGGACATAAAATCTACCTTTGAGCATAAAGTGTAGCTGTAAACGTGACAGGTTGTGGATTCGATTCCCATTCCAGGAAATAAAATATTTAATATTTTCATTTTGTTCACTTGGTGTTGAGGCAAGGCGCGGCGTTGGGTTCCGCTGCTCAACACGCAATGCCTCCAGATTTCGGCGGAAAATGTTGAACGGAGTGTCTTAAAGTGTTAAGTAACCTAGTGAGGTTCCCTCTGCCAACTCTGCTGATGGCGGAATACAGCCTAAAATTCATAGCCAGTGTTTTATTATCATTTAACTTGTCACTATCACCTCTATTTCTGTAACGAAAAGAGTACGCTATGTGATAACAAAACGGTTTAGTAGGTCGGCTTAAAGATCAGTGGGCGAGGTGAACGACCGAGATGTCACGGTCCTATGTCGTATGTGAGGGATAATGGTGTGTTTGCCATAGCCTAGTTAGTGTTAAATTAAATATATCGAAATAAAAAATAAATAAATCAAAAAATAGGCTGTAATAGGATTTGCGTGCTTACTTTTAATGTTATTAAAGAGGAATCGTTTAATATAAATTTTATATAAATATACGAATCCTGTACTAATATCTTATGTGTAATTTTTAGAAAAGAACGATACTTTAACATAAAAATCTCACGCTATATTATCAAGTAGGCTTGGAGAAACTTATGTACAGACAATCTATTTTCTGCATATTCGTGACAAGCGGATAAGTGGCGGTAATCAACGCCGTGTAATATAGCTTCCCATAATTAAAAATAATTAATTACCCACCCTAGTTAGGTTCCAACCTACGACTATAATAAAAAGTCTGACGCTGTGTCACTGCCACGATAGGAGTCAAAACACTTACTATTTACTAATAGCTCACGGTCACGATCAATCGCGATTTCCCAAAAAATCGTGTCATACGGAAATCGAATTACAAACTATTGAGTTTAAAGCAATTAAGAGAACAAAAAGTTAAGTCAATAACATGTAATGAAGCTAAGCTATGTGACTACTCTGCGGTACAATGTGCGTGCGAAGTGTTGACGATAACGCCGTTACTTTTACGAACTATACCAGCATACGTAACGTACGTCAAGAATAACGTCGTCGTTGTATATTTTATATAAATAAATATATGTATTATATTAGTGAGATCAGTCGTGGCGCAGGGGTGCAAAGTGTGGCTGTAAACCCGACTGGTTGTGGGTTCGATCCCCACTAAAGGATATGAAATGTTTAATATTTTTATTTGTAGTTTCACGCTTTATCCCTACCAGGATAGTCATAGAGAACGGAGCCCCAAACGCTACGGTCTCTACATACCTCTTTCGCCTCGTCCACTATCATCAACTTCTCCTAAATGTGGAATGACACTTAAAAAATGTTCAACTCTTCATACATATCCTCCGGGGGGTCCTCATGCTTTTTACGTGACCTTCCTCCAGTATCTTTATACTGTGTTTATTTGATACGTGTTTTCGAAGGTCAACCGAGGTCTCCTCCTACATCTCTTACCATTCACTTTTCTATCATAATTCTTTCATCACTCATTCGTGCGAAGTGCCCAAACCAGCTGAGCAAGTTCTTCATTTTCGCTCTGGTAACGACTAATGAGGCAAAGTACGGCGTTGAGTTCAGAATTGTCTGTGTCAGTTAGTGGAGAACGGAGCGTCTTAATACTAGGTTCCCAGGTTCCCTTTAGCTGAAAAAAATATATGAAAAGACTTATTTTAATATAAACTATATAAATGGACACAAATATACAAACGTTATTGCGTGTCTACTTTGGCAGTTACCAAAATAAAGTCAATTTGCTCCAATCATGTCCAAATTGGTTAGCGTGTCGCCCGTTGTTCCGGGAAGCAAAACAATGTAAGGGACTATTAGTAAACATAACCATCCATAAGAATAAGAACTGATATTTTAGTATTTGAAATACTATTTAAATAAGTCAATAGATATTTCTAGATTAGACCTTTTTCTCATTAACGTAGGTGGCCAAGAAAATTAGTGAAACATTATTTTATTTTCCACTTTTACTTAAAATAAACATGGGGTGATAAAATATTTCTAGAGGTTTTTCTAGTTATGAACATTGTACCCTTAAATAGAATTGGAACCCACACCTTCGTTCTGAATTCTATTCTTATAATAGACACAAGATATAATTACATATGAAACTATTTTTAAATTATACTAGCGGCACACTGGTGGCTTCGCCCGCATACTATCTATAATACTTTTACTATGTTACATTTCCCAACGAAATGATACATTCAATCATGAACAATTGTTGTCATAATTCTGAGAAAGTGCAAGCACTGCACTGCTGTGTGGCTGCTTGATAGGATGACATTGGCGGCAAGGGCGTCCGATTTTATTTTCATAAAATTTCCTCGATGATGGAATAACTTGTTCGTACGTTTTAGTATTTACTCGGATGTCAAATAAAAAACGATGAAATAACACCTTACTTAGTTTTCACTTTTTTTAGGTCAGAAAAAACCTTATTGTAATGTTACTTATAATCACACCCTTGTGCCCCTGCGAGACGCCGGCTTCGGATTTTTTTAGATATCCATTTTAAAATAAAATACTTACTTAAGTAACATCTTCATTATCAAAATGCGGTCATTAAAACTAAAACCATATAATAGTAAACATAACTACCACATTCTGTACACTTTGTCGTCCGCTCTTCGACCATGACGACGACTAGCTATACAGAATACATTGAAAATGGGACGCGTAAATGTATTGTAAAGTTTGCGTAACTGGCGGAACTTAAAGCAGGTTGTTAACTGTTTTTTTTTTATGTTTTGATTTTTATCTGTGAAGTCAATTGTTTGTGTGTCGCAGTCATAGTTTAGAAATATATTATTAAATGGTAAATATATGGGAACGTAGGTAGGTATTATGTATAAAAATGAACTTATCGGGAATCGAACCCGCGCTTTTTATACACTGGATATCATAGATTTCATCACGTTACGGTAATAGTTACTATAAATATTAATTATCTATAGGTATTTAAAAACTAACGTTAAATTTTGAGTGTATAATTATGAGTCTCTTGACTGTGTATAAATAAGTTAATCTAAGTAAGTTATTCAGTAAAGTTTTAATTTGAGGTTAACACAATTTCAAAATTACACAACAGCTGATTTTTATCTGTGGACATTTAAATGCTAATAATGCGTTAAATTAGAAAATTATGATAATAAGTTATCAATTTGTTAAGCAATTTAAGATTTATAGGCTCGTTGGAACTAAATTTGATTCTTATATAACTTTTACAAACAACCCTGAAGCTAATTAAATTATTAAGAATGTTATTTTTTATATATTATATATTTAATATTTTCATTTCCTCGCTCTGGTAACGAGGCCAAGCGCGGCGTTAAGTTCCGCCACTGAACACGCAATGCCTCTAGAGGTCGACGGAAAGAGGGAAATGGAAGTTTCTTAATGTGAACAGTCTTAACACTAGTTTCCAGGTTCCTTCTGCCTACCTTATTATGTGCGAGTTATACATTACAGAAAGAAAAAATATCTAAAAAAAACGAAAAAATATCTATAAAATATACTTAATTCATTAAAATTTTCTCAATAAAATTGTGTTAGAGACATTATACAATTACTTATTAGCATTTAGTTCAATGCTGACTTTGATAATTATACATACCTATGTATGTATATATTGTCGTACAATTCTGTCTGTGTGTGTTTTTGTTCTATAAGGACAATATAAAGAAGGCACTCAGTGTATCGATATCGGTGCTGTTTTTTTTTTTATAGAAAATGACGTATATTGTGATAGAAAGAAATATGAAATGATTTTTTTTTCAAAGTAATAAAATAGTTTCAAAAATAAGTAATTATTACATAAATTAAACATATACTTACACTTATATAACAATTCACAACATAACATTGTTATCGTGATTCTTACATTTAAGACTAATATACGTTTAGTACGATAAAATTCGATATCTTTTCGAGTAAAGGTTAAGTAAATTATTCTTTAGACTTAGAAATATCACAACAACTACATAAGTACTTAAATTTTAAATTACAAGCCATCGTTAAAAGTTCTAACTATAATTTCATACATTTATGAGCTTAAATAGCTCATTTATTATATATAGATAAATGATTCTTATGTGGTATATTAGTATTACTTTACGGATTGAAGCTGCTGGCATCAGGCACTCAATACGCAATGCGTCGAATTCTGGTGGAAACGGAGAGTTTTGACACTTGGATCTTAATGTAACTATGATCTGCCTATCTTGCTATATGCGGGATATAGCGTGAATTTGAGCAAATATCGGGAAAACGTGAAAACATTTAGTATAACGAATATCCTCTCAATCCCCGCAGCTTCCCCGCGGCTTAGACTAGAAATAATCAATATAACATCGACCTTGATCCGCCCTGCCGGAACGATAACATAGTTTGCACTGTGGGGCTACAATTTATTAGATTTGTCGTACCTTGTAAAATAGAGCTAATATTGGGATTGAAAATAAAAATGTACTGGCTTTTTACCTATCAATATTAAAACAGGTTTATTTTATGGTTGTGTGATAAGTTTATATTTAAACTTCATAAAGGACTTTATGCAAATATTATATATTTAAATATTTGCATTAAAATATAATTTTTGATAGTTTTTATTCTTTGTAGTATTTTACAATAATACTGTATGACTATTATTTATAAAATATTTCCGTATTTTTTTTAAATATTATAGTTGTAAATACATATTATATGATACAAAAATGAACAAATCCTAAATAAACACGCGAGTTCTTAATTAAAACATCAAATGATAATTTAGTGGGTACTCGGCTCCCTTCACTTCAGGGAACAACCCCTCGCGAACTCATCTTGTAACTGTTTACTTAGTAAATATGTATGTGAACATATACCTACAATATATATACATACCTTTTCATTATGTTATTATTATAATGGTATTTTTAATATTTTATGTAGCTATTGAAATTTAGAGGTAGAGGTAGATTTGTGATTAAGTTAATGCAAAATACAGTAAGAAATTACTCCTATGAATATTGTCTTTATCAAGTCAGTAGATACATATAATACTTTGACACTTTTGTCTTACTGTCGTTAATAATTTCATTTTTATTTGTTAATCATCGATTGAGTAGTTCACAAAAAAAATCTATATCTAGCAATATAATATTTATTCTGCACCTAAAAATAGACATTTAGGACAGTTAGCCACATAGTTAAAACCCCACCCTAATAGGTGCTGATTCAAATACCACAGCGTTCTGTTTTCACTTTTTTTACTTACATGCCTTATCTTATTAATATATAACTTTATTATTATTGATGATTAGGTATCAATTTTTAATGAAATATTATTTACCTGATTAGAAAAATTTAAAACTTTAATGTAGCTTGATTTGAACTCCTCTTAGAAACTGTCCAAGCGCTCTGACTAGTAAGCCATACGTTCTCATCAAGCTATGTCGAAATTTTTATACGCCTGTTACAACTTATTTATGATGTTAGCATTTCCATAGGGATATTGTTACAAATTTCAGATATCTAAACATAATTACTTAGAATTATCGTTTGGCAGTATTTTTTAACGTTCTTAGAGTGTTATTCCATCTATAGGAAAGGAAAATATTAACATAGCGGGAGAAAATATTTACACCTTTGTATACGAAATATTTTTTTATGTTTCTCTTTCTTATATATTTTATTTTAAAAAATATCACCTATATATAATAAGTTGATTTAACTTTATACTTTATAGAGCGTGTTTGCTTTATTCATGCATTGCATCCTAAGGAATGTGCAGGTGTTCACTCACTATCAACTCTTTTTATCATATTATACATATATTTGTAAATGTTGGTTCCGGTATGCAGATTTACAACAATTTATTTATCTCATAACGACTATAGTAAACTTTCGTGAATACGTTTTACATTGGTTAAGTTATGATTATTTATTTATATAATTCTCGAATTTCTTTTATTTACGCATATTCTGGCTTTTGCGGTGGTTTTTTTTCTGAGCTTTACAGTCGTTCTCTTATTTCTGCTTATTTATACACAATCGTAGTACCTAAATATGATATAGAACATTATTTAAATTATTGAAGCTACAGCTTCACGCTGTATAACCCGCACATCATCCCGCGGTGTTGGCAGACGGAACAGGGAAACTTAGTGTAAAGACACTTCGTTCCCATTAACTTATTTCCATTTTCTACTTGAGGTTAAAGATATTTTTTTAAATACTTTCCGCCGAAATGTCGAGGCATTGCGTGTTGAATGGCGGAACAGCGCTCCGTGTTTTATCTATTTATTGGTATAAAAGTCATAAATATATATAATTTATAAAATTGTGAAAAAGCAAACAGAAATGAAAATCGACATCGAGAACCGGTGTTATCTAAGAGATAGGAAATAGAATGTGATTGTCGGTTGCGTAAGCAATAATAATGGATGATGTGACTGCACAGCTACATAGACTTGTAGTTGATTATACAAATGTTTTTTTTTTAATATTTTTTTTTATTTTTTTCACACATCTACCTAGACTTGTAGTTTATTATACAAATGTTTTTTTTTAAATATTTTTTTTATTTTCTTCTTTTTATTTAATTGATAGAGCGACCCTGTAACATAAAATTTTAATAGCTAATTGTGTAATTCTAAATATAAATCTACAAGCCTGTTTTTTTATAAGGAGTAAATGTTAATATTTCACCACTTTGAGCCAAAAGGCCGTCCCATGTCGTTATAGCAGTAAATTGATTATTGATTATATTATGCATGAAATTGGGCGTTAGCTTATCAAATGATAACAAACTTCCACTTTATTTTGTATATTTAAAACATAATAGAGCCGTACAGCCGTTTTTATTATGAAAATAAAGAAATGCAAAGTTTTAACTTTTTCTCAGACCCATAGTTTAACTGGAACTCTCTATTAGGGATAACTTCACCTTTTTTCAACAATACTCTGAACCATATATCAATCTTTGTTACTAACTGCTATAAAGAGTATATACATAAAGTATGAATAGAAAATAAGAAATTTAACGGCATCTTCATTACAAATAAGAAGATCGTACTTAACAGTGCATTTCAATGGGCGATGCTCTCAGATACCAATAAAAAGCAAATCAACGCTAAATGTGGCTGGAACTTGTCTGGCTACTTGCGTATAGAAAGCATATTTACGCTGTAATCGGACATACCGTTCATCTTGAGGTTCTGGTGACGTTTTATTGTTAAACCTTTTATGAATTTAGGTCGTCGGGGCGGCAGAAGAGTGACTGTAACGAGGCGGTTGTGGGTTCGATGAATTATTATTTATTAATATTTTCAATTGTTCGCTCTGGCCCGGCGTTGAGTTGCGCCACTCAACACGCAGTGCTTCGAATAATTCGGTGGTAAATGGGAATGTGGTGTAAGGGAGTGTCTTAACACTGGTCCCCTCTACATATCTTGCTATAGGGGCCGTTCAAGTATTACGTAAGCAGTTTTTTTGCAATTATTGACCCCCCCCTCCCCTATGTCATCAAAAATAAGCAATCCTCTTACCCCCTCCCCCCATGCTTACGTAAACATTAGCATATATATTTTTTTAAGGTATTTTTTATTGATATTTTATTTGTATCTACATATATAAAAGGACATGTTCCCACTGACTGAGGTAAGACACACGCAAATCCGTAACCGCTGATAGTAGAAACGTGAAATTTGGACAGATTTATATTTTCGAATTCTGGAAATTCACTAAGAAGGGAATTTGAAAAATTTTAACCCTAAAGGGATGAAATAGGGGTTGAATGTTTATATGGATAAAAATTTAAATCAGCACCGATTTTTATAAAACTTTAAATTCAGACTTTTAAAAATATTTCATTGAATACGTGTTTTGTGCTTTATTTTAATTCACCTCCTAAGGGTGCAAATAAGAGGTTGAAAGTTTGTATGGAAAAATAATTAAATGGCCACAGATTTTTATAAAATTTGAAATTTAGACTCTTGACAATGTGCCATTCTCGTAAATAGATATAATAAACTTATATATTATATAACAACTATAAATATAATATAATAAACTAATAGTTATGTCGTCTAACATACATACGTCTACCAAATATAGCCATAATATTTATAAAAAAATAAATAACTTCTGCTTACGTAATTACTAGCTAGACCCCCCCACCCCCCATGTCATCAAAAATAAGCAAACCCAAGACCCCCCCGCTCCCCTACAGTGCTTACGTAATAC
>DWQW01007001.1:0-15554 GCA_018249695.1 Heliconius erato demophoon | reverse complement strand
TGAAATGTGTACAGCGTCTATTTGATATTGATATTACGGCTTGTACAGTTTACCTTCTAATTGACAAGCTACTGTTTTAGGTATTATTTTAAGAGAGCGGTGTTGGAGGGTATGCGGCAACTAAGGGCTATGGGAATGTCTTAAATATACTCGTATTATGTAGGGATTTTATTTTTATTGTATTTCTCGATTTATTACAGATCAACAAAAATGTATTAATTAAAAGATAGACATATGTATGCTTTCCTAATTTTTTTAGTGACCGACTGACAATAAATGTACGTGTAGACTGAAATCCCAGGACCCGTTAAGTTAGCGCTACCTCTGGAAGGGCCCCACTTTCAAGTTGGTAAGTACGCATACCGTCTTAACTACATATAATACTACTAGAGGGCGTGCGCGGCTTCGCCCGCTTATTAGGAGTGAATTCTAAAAAAACCACGAAACACGTGTTCAATAAAATATTTTTAACAGTCTGAATATAAATTTTTATAAAAATTGGTGGCGATTTAAAGATTTTTCCATATGAACTTTCAACCCCTTATTTGAACCCTTAGGGGCTGAATTCTTAAAAACCATGAAACACGTGTTCAATGAAATATTTTTAAGAGTCTGGATTTAAAATTTTATAAGAATCGGTGCCAATTTAAAAAAAAATCCATAGAAACTTTCAACCCCTATTTCATCCCTTTAGGGTTACATTTTTTCAAAATCCCTTCTTAGTGGATGTCCAGAATATGAAAATAAACATCTGCCCAAATTTCACGATTCTACCATCAGCGGTTACGGCTCTGCGTGCGTCTTACCTCAGTCAGTCAGCACAAGTCCTTTTATATATATAGATTAGTCTTAAAAAATCTGCTTTGCTAAAATTCCGTAGGCCGCCAGCCCTGGGATCTGAGCTAGTGTCCTAATATGACGTGTAAAGTAAATATCATATAAGAAACATAATTAAATATTTTAATATTTTTCATTATTCCAACAACAACAACAAAATATCGATCAATAATTAAATACACGGAGCAATTACCAGCCAACTTTCTTCAGTAAATAAATCGAAAAGCTCAGAAAGTCCATTACAGTCAATTGGTCTAGACAAGGCACGTGTTGAAACTATTCTCACGAGAAAACGAATTATTCGTGTAAGATAAATAAAACAACCGCGCTGCGAATAAACTGAATAACAATTAAAAGGTACGAAGGTGGAACATTTGTAATTCGCTTAGTTATGTTATGTGAAGGTAAATTAATATGTACTTTTTATTTTTTTTTAAGCTTCACGCTGTATCCCGCACACAGCAGGGTAGGCAGAGGGGACGTAGTGTTAAGACACTCCATTTCCCACTTTCCGCCAATTTCGTGGTATTGCGTGTTGAGTGGCGGAACTCAACGCCGCACTTTACCCTCGACTCCAGAGCGAAGAAAAGGAAATATATAAAGTAAATATTTCATCTCCTCGAGTGGGATCGAACCCACAACCAGTCGGTTTACAGGCACACTTTGTGCCCCTGCGCCACGACTGGCCTCACGTTTTTTTATTATTGTATTTTGACATTTCAACTTCGATTGAAATTTTCTTATTTTTGTTCACAAGTAATTTTTTCGAATGTATGTAGCCTAGACTGTATATGGGCACAAAACAATAGGAATATATTAAAGTTGTTACTGCTACTCTTAAATTTTTTAACAAATAATAAATCTAGATAAATCTAAATAAATATATGTCCTAGAAAGGATTTGAATACGCAATCTCCGACTAAACCGATCGATCTAATATATTAAACACTAAACCGATATGCCAGTTAAATTAATTAGTCACTTTTAAAACTTATAGAAAGAGTGAGTTTTATTCAATTATTTTCTAAAAAACATGCAATGCAAACGTGTCGTAAATGATTGCTATATGTAGATACATTCAGATTTATTATGTGAGAGTTTGACGAAGTTCTAAGTTTGTATTTTCATACAATTACTATAATTAAAATGAGTCTAAACGTTGCATAATATATTTGCACAAAATAATGTATTGCTTTTTAAAAATTATAAAGACTTCTATATTTAATGATAAAATATAAGAAATAATGAAATTCTGATTTAACGAAAGTTCTTTTTAGAAAACATATAAAAATTTGAACGTAGCGAGATTTGAACCCGCGCCTCTTGGAAATCGTCCAAGCGCTCTGACCACCTAAGCCATACGTTCACGGTTTCCTAGAGGTGCGGGTTCAAATCCCGTAAAAAATATTTAATAAAAGTTCTTTAGCACATATAGCTACATTTACACAATACGAGCAATGGGGCAAGCAACTAGGTTAATTATAAAAAATAACAATAATTTTCAACCCAACGCAACAGCGTCTGATTATAAAAACGACAGTTGAGGGTTCAATTCCCACTCGGGGGAATAAATATCCATGCCTTGATATGAAGACTAAGTGCGTATTGAGCTCCACCACTCCACCATGTTTCTGGCAAAAAAAAAGACCGTAAATTTACAGAAAGCAATATAGAAATAAAACAGACATAAAACAAATATAAAGGAACACTTTAAACATTGTGTTGAAAGACACGACGATGACTTATGAATTTATTTCCTCAAAGTGAGTACGTCGCAGTTTTCTCAACACGAAGGCAACGGGAAGTCGGGAACCTAAGTAGCGTGTCTGGCATATCACTTTTTCAATATCCCGATCCCGAACCTAATGGCCGCCAGATGGCAAGTTGGGAAAGTGATGCTATCAAAAAGCGATAGGCCGCGGTTACGCCGGTTATCGAAGCACTTTGCGCCTCTGACGTGGGTCAACTTACACATGTTACGCGTATAGAGGTTCATATAAATCAGTTTGTACAGAAATTTACTAGAATAATACAATGTTCACTTATGGAAAGTGATATTATCTATATATAAACTTAATAAATATAACTTATAAATAGGAAAAAATCATAAACAAATAAAAACACATCTTTTAAAACGAGTCCAATACAAATGCAATTACTTTATTAAAAAATCTCTTTATATTAGGAAATATTTACACTTCCAAATATCCCAATAGAAAGTAAGTATATGCTCTTTTATATTATGTTTTTTTTTATTTTATCTCGAAAGGGCTTATATTAGTTCCATGTACTATTTTCTTTCGTATATTGAACAAAAAGCAATGACTATTAGTCAATCAGTTTAAAAAATGTTAAGTATTTAGCGCTGGTTCTGTCAAATGAAAATTTAAAATACAAGCTTTTACCTTAAGTCACATAAAATATAAATATAAATATACAACATTTTATTAATTATGTAATTTTTTTTATCGTGTGCATAGTCCACTTTTATACAACTTCAACATCGAAAGGTTGCCTGGAAGAGATCGCTTTAAGCGATAAGGTCGCCTTGTTGTACTTTTTTTATTATTTTATGAACTGTATGTTGTTTTGTTTTTTTTCAAATGCAATAAAGTATATTTATTATTTTTATTATTAAAGTATATTTATTAAATTTAATATATTTCATAAACTAGCATACAATTGTTTTATAGTCTAACGTCACGTCTACAGTAGGTAGAGATAAAAATAACTTGAATTATATAATAGATTATTTTTATGAAAATAGGCAAATAGAATATTTTTACCTTCAAATATAAAATAAATGTATGTATAAATAAAAAAATACTTATTTTGTTAAAAAGATTTTTGTATAAAAAAATTATTTCATTAACATACGTCATTTAATAAAGTTCAACTTAGTTCCTTAAAGACTGCGATAAAAGTGTTCAGTGAATTAGGAAGCAAATTACATTTGCAGCTCAGCTTAAGCTTCAGCTTGTCTCAAGCTATATTATTTTTACGTAGCTTAGATACGATCAACTTTTTTTCTTGTAAGTGAATTCTTTAACGTAATTTCATCTAACGTCAAGCTGGCGTCATTGTACTTGAAGTTCATTTTCTACAGAAAATTGAAGTTAATATTTTTTATATCCCCACTCGAGGAGATGAAATATTTACTTAAATTTATATTTCCATTTCTTCGCTGGTGTCGAGGTTAAGCGCGGCGTTGAGTTCTGCCACTCAACACGCAATGCCTCCAGAATTCGGCAGAAAGTAGGGAACAGGGTGTCTTAACACTAGGTTCCCTCTGCCTACCCGGCTGTGTGCGGGATACAGCGTGAAGCTGATTTGTTTTTTTAAATTTTTTTATCTTATCGTATTTTTCGGTATGAACAATTTGTTCGAGAAATAGAGAGAAGTTTTTTAAAATTTGATAAATTTTGGTTAAGTTTGTGTATAGTAGATGATAACCCAAGATACCCAAGAAGCATTTGGACCAGACAGACCAGAAAATTGAACTCATTACAAATAATAGGCAACACTACGACACTTAACCAATATAAAATATGCTAAAAAAAATAAGAAATATAAAAAACTTTACGTTCTAACGTAAAATTGTAGTAATAATTTTCTTAAATAAGCGTAACATTTTAGGTACCCGTATGCATTGTTATTCAGTCGACAGAGTCTAAGGCGCGCACGCCCCTCAGCTTATCGTCGGCCTCCAGTCGTTGTAAATTAAATAAATACTTCTAATGAGCGAAAATATAATGCATGACTCTCCTTTATAATTACTTTATTAAATGCAAGTTTATTTTTAGAATATATTTGAGTTTTTTTAATTTTATTATACTTTTTTTTTAATTTTATTATACTTTATACTTTTGGAAGAATGTTCGTATTTAAGTTAATTTTGTTTCCATCGTCTGTTTTGATAAAGTGAAGTGTTATATTTTGATCGAATATGGAGAATGGAGAGATTCACTTCCAATTATTTACCTTCGTATCATACATATATCTTATAACAGTGTCGCTCTCTAAATGACAATAGACAATAACCTAGTGCTAGTGACTAACATCGTATACGTATAACTACTATAGGTAATGAAAAATGTTAATATAATGCCGATAGTATCTTTTTTTATCTTGCAAAATAATGATGAATTAATCTGTTAGCTCGATATTTGTAAACTTCAAAATTATTATTTGAAGGAGACTATCAAATTTACATACTTTGTAGATTATTGCATTTTGTGGATAAAAATTCAATGTTCTGTGAATTGAAAATTGAATCAAATAATATACTTAAAATTCAGGTGCAGTGCAGTTTCAAAGAAAACTCAAGGGTCTATGTAAGTTATGAAGGAGAACGACTTATTCGCTTACATTACCACCTTTACTTTACAGTTATTTTAATAATTTTGACACTCCGTGCTTTTACTTTGAGGCTATATTTTCAGGAGCATTTTTATAATATCTCACCAGATTAGCCGGATCAAATCCAGTTCTCAAACAAATATATTTTGTCATTCGAAAAAAAATCTAATATCATGCAATGTTCTAAATGAAAATAAAAAAAAAAACTTAATATAATTTAAGTTTTCCTTGCGCAATACCTTAGTTAAAATTCAAGTGGATTGAGGTCTTTGTTGTCTGGTGTTTGAAAAAATAGTCTTTCGATTCTTTGTAGAAATATATTTATCGTTGTTCTTCTCCGCTTTGCGGTACTCGTGATACATGGGTATATACGAACACTTTTGCATAAGTCCCTGATAGGTCTCGTCCACTGATCCGGGAATGAAAGGCTTGTTTCGTATGAGCTTTGAACGGAGTAGTCTGCCTTTATCTAGTACATTTTGATAGTGCCATTGAATCCAACTGTATTGAATAGATTTTTCTTTTATTCTTTTCCCTTTGTGAGCTTAATATTTAGTTGTAGGCAAAACTAAGTATACAAATATTTATTTATCTCCCATTATAATACGATTTACAAAAGATAAAATAATTTAAATAAACTTATTTTATACTTTTTACTATGTACTCCCGTTGACGCTGATTAATTTCAGAGTTTTATTCGTTTCAGTTTTCAGTAGTAAGTTAGCATTTTCTTAAAAGTGGATAAGTGAAAGATAATGAATAAAAACGGCGTTAATAAGTAGAAAATGTGGTGATATATTTACTTACTAATGTATATTATAATTTGTTTAAAATCAAAAATCAAATCAAATTAGCTTCACGCTGTATCCCGCACACAGCAGAGCAGAGGGTACTTAGTGTTAAGACACTTCGTTCCCCACTTTTCGCCGAATTCTGCAGGCATTGCGTGTCGAGTGGCGGAATTCAACGCGCTTTGCCTCTATACCAGAGCGAAGAAATAAAAATGTAAATTTAAATAAATATTTCGACTCCTCGAGTGGGGATCAAACCCACAAACAGTCAAATTTATAGTCACACTTTGTGCCCTACGACTGGTATAAAATGTTAAGCGTATATATGAGAAATACATTAAAAACCGATCCCAGCTAATTCCACCACTTATCTCTACATCAGTTTGCTCTACATCCGCATCCTTGCCGCTACGGAACCACGAATCAAAAATTTCTCTACAACACGTGAACCCTTCAATTTTTATGCAACAAAAATATGTTTGATCGTATTAATCGAAAATTCTATTTGTCTTTTGGCTCATGACCCCGTCCCGTTTACGAAGGCATAGCGTTCGAGAATTTCAATTTAGGAGAAGAATGTGCCGACATAACGTGTGGCCCGAGATATTTTGATAGGACATGCTCTCCGTGAATAAATCTCTTTTAACATATTAAAAGTTTTAAACGGTTTTGTTTAATACGAGTTAAAGGCGAACTTACGCGTGTTGCGAATCAATTTTAGTAATCGTATTTGCTTAGCGTTTATTAGGTGTAGGCAAGACGGTGTTACATATAGTAGCTGTTTGTTTTTACAAATATTATATAACTGTGTTATTGTCTTTCGTCGCGGCCCATTGTAACCAAGGGTCACTAACGTACTACTGTAAACGCGACGCTTGTAGGTTCGATTCCCACTTGGGGAAATTAAATATTTAATACTTTCTTCTCTGCGTATCTTGTTATGACAACGTGACGTGTAAAGCTATAAATAAATGAAAAAAGTTATTTTTTTTAGGAAAACATGAACGCGTTGATGTATTTTGCTTGTCTGATAAACCTTAAATGTTAAAGAGGCGTTTCATATTTTACTAATTTGAGATCACAAATTCGTAAGGTTTTATTTGGTTAAAGAAATTTATCAAATAAATAATAATTATAAAAAGTATAATGTAATACTATCAAAAATAGTATTACATTATACTTTTTATAATTATTATTTATTTGATAAATGATATAAATGATAAATTATAACATAAAAAATAAGTTGAAATAAATATTATAATATATAAGAGAGAGATTTTCGCATAAATAGAACATAAGAAAGTATTTCTAATTTAATGTATTGACTTTCATCAAGTATAAAGTTATGTCTTTAAGGTTAACCCTCTGGAATTTTCAATTTGATCACGGTATGCGGCCACACACAAGGAAAGGCGGAGATCTGCATTTGGGAACAAGCCACAAAATGAATAAGAATTCAATTTGGAAACAGCTATTTTGTGTGGAGATTCACTTTAATAGTTAAGACTATGATGAAGAGACCCTACGATACACTTTTACTAATAAACTTTTAAAAAAAATTTAAAATTGGTTAGCTTGTATTGTACTTTTGTATTCGAGCATATTTTACTTAATACGATTTATATGTGCCACTAGATTAATTTACGCTAAAAGACAATGTTGAATTACAACAACATTTATACACATATCACATTTTATCTATTACATCACTCCTGTAATGTCCGTGTAACGGTAAGGCATCACGATTTCGTAATACATTTCTTATGCTGTATGTCAATAAAATACATGTTAAGTACTATCAAATTTTAATATTCACGTTGTATCCCGCGTATAGCAGGGTAGGCAGAGAAAACTTAATGTTAACACACTCTGTTCCACTTTCCGTCGAATTTTTCGAGGCATTGCATGTTGAGTGGCGTAACTCAACGCTGGGCTTTTGCCTTGGTCTCAAACCGAGGAAATGAAAATATTAATAAATAACAATTTATGCCCTCTAGTCGGGATTGACGTTACAGTCACAAACTAGTGCCCCTGCGCCACACACAAGTACTATCAAACTATTCCGTAAAAAGCCTCTATCAATCCTTCATTGAGAATTCAATAGTAGAATTATAGAAATATAAATAGTCACGCACGAGCACTTTCACTTCTGGTCACCTTTGACTCCTTTGAATTTCCTATGTTTACTCATACATAACGATCAATTGAAACGAGTAAGGCCACATAAAGACCATTGGACGTTCTATTTTTTTTAAACTACGTCCATTTGTAAACTTACAGATAATTTCTAAGCTTACGATGGGACATGGATTACATAGATTTAAGAAAAAACATTAAGAAAGCCAGTCTCTAAAACGTAAACAAAACGAAAGAAAGGTCGTAAATTATAAGTGCAAATAAGGTGGTAAAATATATAGATAGATAGATAGATAAGCATGTTTTCATACTCCATATCAAATTCATTACGACAATAAACTCCCAAATGTATTTACAAGGGATCACGTCATGAATAAATTTCGTCAACGGAAAGTTTGATGCGTGAAATAGCGGTGGCAACTTAGACAAAGCTTAAATACACATTTATGAACCATACAAGGCTGATATGAGTATTATACATTTTTGCATCCATTATGCGTTTATTATGCTTTTTTTGTATGGTATAAATAAAGAGGCTGGTCGTTCTCGGTATAGGTTCTGCGTTCGATTCCCACTTGAGGAATTGAAATATTTAATATTTTCGTTTCGTTAAGATATCGTGGCAAATCGGCGTTGATTTCCGCCATGGTGGAATGTGTGTCTTAACACTGGGTTCCCCCTGTTTAACCTGCTTCATGCGGGATTGAGCGTGAAATGAAACAAAAAATAAGTAAGTGTATTGTAATAAAGTTAATTAGTGAAGAGGCATGAGGTAAATGAAATGAAACGTGTCAGAGGTACACCGTAAAGTTTTAAAGTAATTGGATTCTTTGTGCGACTGCTTAAAATGTTAATGTTATTCTAGAACGTTACAGAAATTATTTATTTAAATTTGTTTTTTATATTGATAATATCTAAAAATAATGTAATATTGAAAGTGAGGTGGTAACTACACTATAACATAAATAAGTAATACACACAACTGAATATAGTATACATCAATATATACAAACACAGTTAAATTTGAGCAGTTTTAACGAAACGTTTTGTAGATATAATAAAATAAATAATTTTAATTCGGCCATTTCATAGCATAGTTGAAAGATCATTTGAACTAAAGCATTGTACGAGTATTTCCTTATTATTATAGCATGTCTATAATTTAAGCATTTTACTAACCGTAAACCGTTTGTCGCAAATTACAGCTTTTTGAGTCTGTTAACCTGATATGGATAATAATGTGGGGGAGAGATATCTTTTTAAGCATTACATCTATAAAGAATACACACTATTATAACCAGATATCAGAAAAGGCACATCTGTAGCTTTGTTGAGTTGTTAGATATTCGATAAAGAGAAAATATATTTTTTTCAGCTTCACTTTGTATCCCACATGTAGCAGAATTAGAGTTTAAGGCATTCCGCTTATCAATTTCTGCCGGATTCTAGAGTCATTAGGAATCGAACCCACTACCTGTCGCATTTACAGTCACACGCCTGTGCACCTGCACCACTACTGTCTTAATATCATAAAATAAATATAAAAAATATATACTTATATGCACTCAAAGTACTTAAATAAGAACGAGATCGTTTTACTTATGAAAATGTAGCAAACTTGAAAATGTGTCGTAGGTATACTTCTCATAAGTCCATTTTGTGCAGGGGCATAAGCACGTGAATATAAATGCGACAGTTATGGGTTCCATCGGGGATTGAAATATATATTATTATCATTTCCTCGCTCTGGTCACAAGGCAGTGCACAGCGTTGAGTTCCGCAACTCAACACACAATATTTTCAGAGTGTTTAATCATAGCGTTAGTAAAATATTATTAAATATTTTTAACACTGATTATTGCGTTAGTTACAATATTCATCCAGTGGCTATTGAGTTCTAAGGCTGATATTCAACAACCAAAATGCATAAAGTAGCATAATAAGGTTTACCTGTTGTCAGAGTTAGGAAATGCATTTTTTTATATTTCATTTCCTCAAGCGAGGTTCGAACCCACAACTGGTCACACGTTTGTGCTGCACTAAGACTGTCCTCACACTATTTTTGTCATTTATTATTATTATTTTTTTCCCCATTTATTCTCTTATTAATATATACAAGAAATTAAAAAAAAAACCCCTACCTCCCCAATACCACGTAACATATTAATTAAATTTTAATTACTAGTCCAAAAGTAATAATCCTTTCAAAATCACAAGTAAACACGAAAGTTCGTTTCTAATAAACAGGGCTCATTGGTGCGAGTGGTGCGGAGAAGATAAAACCCCAGGGCGGTTGGACAAGTGACGACGGTCACGTTTTTAATTACCTCCACTCAACTGCTAGCCGTGATGTGTCACTAGCCCAGTTTGACTGTACGTGGATCTTACAGGCATTAGCCGTTGCTTATAATTACATTTAGTTTACGCCCCTTTAATGTTTTTTTCATTGATTTTGTCAACCTATTGGTACAAAGATTTTTTTTTTCATAGTAGTTAAGTAGTATACCTTATTCATGAAGGCATGAGGTAAAAAGTAAATACGTCAAAAAAAGGTTGTTTTACATGTCACGGTTAATGAAGTTAGTATATTAATTTTAAGAAATATATAACTACGGAGTATATTTATGGAAGTAATACACTAAATGAGTGAATGTTAGCGCTATAATTATTATTATAATGTAACCTTATTATAATTAGTAGTGTAATCTTATTATACCGGCAAAGCGGGGAGAACTTTTTTTTTACAAAATTCATAAAAAATAGTTAATTCTGAAATACAGTTAGGGAAAGGTAAAATAAGTGCAAAACGTAAGTCACGTTTGAATACCATGCATTAATTTGTACTATAGAAAAGTTATACATTTTTTATATTATAAATGTTGATAAAACACTACTTTTATTATTCTATCATTCATTAGGATCAACTATAAGTATTAATTTATAAAATTTTCGATTTAAATTTGTGGTTATCGATTAAAGAAAATTTTTATAATTATATTTTCAAATTCTATTTTATATATAGTAAGTAAAAAGAAGTAATTAAGTTAAAAGAAAAGAATTTGAAAAGTAGTAACTAAAAAGAAACGGATATAATAATAAAAAATAAAGATTGTTTTAATATTTACAGCTAGGAACATTTTAGCTCAAAATTTTAAATGTTTCTATTCACCCCGTTTTACGGTACCATAGACACTTTAAATTATTTTCTTCATAATTTTTAAATGCTTGATATGTAAATACACTCAAAAGCCAACTTCTTCTCAAACTTGTCACACATTTTGATAGTACAAAAATAAATTTCAATCAGTTTTCCCCTTCATATCTCAAAGAACGTTTCAAGTTTTTATGTGAATCACACGATCTCTCTCTCCGCTCCAAGAATACCTTATCTCTAAAAATTCCTTGCCACTCTTCTTCCTTTTACACAAATTCTTTTGCAGTTAAATCCGTACGCTTGTGGAACTCTCTTCCAATAACAGTCAGACAAGCTAAAACCTTAAAGACATTTAAAAAAATACTTAAGGAATATTACATGACACTAGAATCCTAAGTATAATTAACAAATGCAATTATTATATATTTTTTTTACCCACATAATGTATATAAATTTGTATGTATAAATGTGTATAAATATATTTTCGTATGTATGTATGTATATATGTATGTATGTATCAATATGTGTAGGTTTAATTTTATAAGTGTATGTATTGTTGTATTTATATGTTAATTTATATACTATTAATTGATGATATACTCAGTGCACCTCCTCCCATTTAATTCAGTATCTCCTCTACCACAAGGTTGCCTGGAAGAGATTGCTCATTTACCAATAAGGCCGTCTATTGTACTTTCATATCGATAATTATGAACATCATTTTAATGTAATAATCGGTGTACAATAAAGAGTATTTTTTACTTTACTTAATTACATACTTTAATGATGACTATTATAATTATGACGAGCGAACGTTTTATATTAAAATATTTTGTCGTCCGCCATTCTTGGTTATTTTCACTGAATTTTCTTGATTCCGTTGTAATTTTTGTTGTTTTTATTAATAAAAAGTATAACAGTAGAAGCTTGGCAAAGGTGTATTGACCATGTAATAAAAGAAGAGCAAAACATGTCAACATTTTTTCATATAATAGATAATGTGGTGGACCGTATCGTTATTAATGTTGGTGGTAGTTCTTCAGAATCCTTGGAATTCTAATAAATAATTGAATAATAGATCTATTTAGTTTTATTACCCTCATAGTTAAGTACCTTTTAATAAAACTTGTGCTTGTTTTAGTAAAATTTTTATTGTATTTTTTTACTATTCTTATTGAATACAAAGACCTATTATATACTCGTATAACATTACAATGTTTGATATCAAGTAATAACACTGCAAATTAATTAAAATTTTAAAATAATTAAACTGTAAAGTTAATTCAAAGTTACAAATATATAGTATATTTTAGTTTTTTTTTATTTGCAACCTTTTTTTGTCATGTGAAATTACTATATAAGAACAGTATAGTTATATATATATATATAAAATATATTATAGTTGCATATAAAGAAAATCCATTTTAAATAAAATAAATAGAAATAAAAAAATGCATAAGTTAGAAAAACAGAATTTCGTAGCTTACAGTTTGTCTCAAGCCATAATGGATAAAAAAATATAGAGATTAAATAATAATTTAATCTTCATGAGGCGCAGACAGGACAGCACCTAGCTGGAAACTGCTCGATCACCGTTCGTGGCAAATAATTATTTTGAATTTTCGCAGTATCTTTAATTACGACGGAATGTGGAAAACGAAGTATTGCAACTCTAAATTCTCTCCGCCTGTCCCGGCGAAATAAAACTTTATAATTATTTTTTTTTTTGCTACATTTTAATGCCTACCCGCTACAGTTGGAAGAAAGAACAACATCACTAATTCTTTATACACTTAAGCTCAAATTATAGCGTTACATTAAACAATAAAACATCTTTCAAATACGGTTGTTAGCAACCCTATTATTTTTCCAACCAATGTTCTGTAATAAAATAGCTTATAGCTCGAGGGGGAAATTCTTAAATAGTCTTCTCGCTTTACAGGAAAACTTAATACAGTATAAAATAAAAAAAAATATCAGTCAGAAAGAAAAATATGTTGTTAACAGGCGTCGGGGCGTAAAACTATTTTCTAGATTATTATTTGTGTAACTAGGCTCTCGAAGTTGTTAAGAAAGAAATAATCGCTGTTGAATTTTTAAAAGCTTTTCATTCCAGCAGTTAAAGTAGATGCATATTTAACGTCGTTTTCTTATTTCTTTAATGCAATATTAACTTGGCTTCTTTAACATTTTTCAATATTTAAATATTGATCGTACTTTTTAGTGTACGTGTTTCTCATGTACAAGGATGTCACGAGTTATGTCAAAATTATGATTTTAACAACTTTTATTTGAAAATAATTATATATTACGTAAATTCTAAATACAAAGCTGTAATTTTAGTTTAATAATAATAAAAGTCTTCATAAGACGGTAAAACGCAATGTGTACGTAATAGTAAAATATAAAAATCACTCTGCCAGAAGTAAAAATAAAAATACGTCATTTAAGTCTCTAGCTACAGAAGACTTATATCCTTTGTTTTTGAAATGAATCACGAACTGGGAAACAAGCTTCTTGTTTTGTTTACATCTACAATAATAAAACTTGTGCGACTTGGACTTTATGTTTGAAAGTGTAAAATTACTTTATATAAATTTAATGTTGCCAGTATTAATAAAACAGTGTCTTTTATCACATGTTTGTTTTTTTTTAATTATAAATATGTGATATGTTTATTTATTTAGGTTTGAAAAAGATTTAATTATGCTTATAAATGTATTTTGTCCAGGCCTCAGTCTCTTGCCGTTGAGGTGTCTCAGATTGAGAGCAAGAGCAGTAGAGGTTGAGGCAGGAGCAGTTGAGGTAGAGTTGAGGTTTTGTTGTAAATTCGGGACTCGGTGAATCCTACTATCCGAGCCCACAGTCGGTACTCGTAAAAGGATTACCGGATTATAAAAATCGGTCGGTTTCCAGGAGGCGCGGGATCGAGTCCTACGTTCAAATTTTTGTACGTTTTCTAAATAAGTATTTTCCTTTCTTAAGTGTGGAATAACACTTTAGAAATGTTTAAAATATTAAAAAATAATATTCTCTCTTGTCAAAACATAACTCTTAGTAATTATCTTTGGGTAGCGGAAATTTGTTAAAATCTCCCTATAGAGATACTAACAATATAAATAAGTTGTAACAAGCGTATAAAAATTTCGAAGCAGCTTGGCGAGAACGTATGGCTTAGTGGTCAGAGCGCCTGGTCGGTTCCCAGGAGGCGCGGGTTTTATACGTTTTCTAAATAAGTATTTTTCTTTCCGAAGTGTGGAATAACACTTTAAAAATGTTTGAAAAATCTTTAGATATTGTTTTAACTACAGAATATTAAGCGTTTTCTGGCAAAATTCGTTATGTTTTTAATACATTTTGATCATAGCATCTACTAAATAAATACAAAACATATTGCAAAGAAATAATAATATTTCAGGAACCAGTCCACGAATACACGTGCGTACTAATTTATAACCGATCCGATTAATACATTAAGAGTTGATGTGATTCCAAGGACTTAAATCTGAAATGTTCCAAGTGTCAATTTTTCATTGCGACGCCAAACTAAGTCAAGAGGGTAATAAATAAAATAGCTCCCCTTTGCCTTTTTACATAAAAACGCGTCCCACCCGCAATCTGCATGTTTATGAGTAAATATTCTATAAACAAGTCGGAGGCAGCGCGAGTCATGGTGTAGTATGGCGTTAGGGGTAGCAAGCAATATTTCGGATTGCATGCAAATAAGATAACGGTTATAAATACTCGCATTGTTTCTGCATTTTTATTTCCTACACTTCCTTTCCTCTCTTTCAAGGGTTCGGTGACCTCACTATTTGTGATATTTTTTTCATCTTGATATTTTGTATCAAGTAATTTTAATTGAGGCCAGTCGTGGCGCAGGGGCACAAAGTATGATTGTAAGAGCGACTGGTTGTGGGTTCGATCCCCATTCTTTATTTATATTTATATTTTCATTTCTTTGCTCTGGTGTCCTGGCGCGGCGTTGAGTCCCGCTACTCAACACGCAATGCCTTCAGAACTCGGTGGAAAAATGAGGAAAGGAATGTCTTAACACTAAGTTCCCTCTGCCTGCCCTGCTGTGTGCGGGATACAGCGTGAAGCTGGTTATTTAGAATGATTATTAAGTAATCCTAAAATATTTTAGAGCGAGCGCAACTTTAATTTATCGCACTGTCCGTCTGTCTGTGTGCCCGTGCCCACTAGGGAAGGATTACTCGTCAGATATTCCCAAACAAAACGGCTCATTGACTTTCTGATTAATTGCCAGAAAAGTC
>DWQW01007000.1:0-15558 GCA_018249695.1 Heliconius erato demophoon | reverse complement strand
AAGGTAACCTTATTTTTCATAAAAGTATCATTGGCACGCCTGAAAGCGCTCACCACTCTTACCCTTTGTAAGCACTTGACCTTTTTCCTTTTTTAGATCAAATTCAAGAAAACATTTTAAGTAAATTCCACCTTGTTGTTAAAGATTTTTATTTTTATTCTAGAAAACTGTAATATTTCTATAAATGTAGTTAACATTTTCTTACCTCAATTAACTAACTACTACTAACTGAAAAAGTTGAACAATTTGGTCTTTATAAAATTTTATTCTCGATTAGCATACTTATAAATTGCAACACTCAGAGACGCAAATTAGCATTTAATTGATTTACATAAATGTTAATTGACAACGCTGAGATTGGGTGTATAAACTGTGTTATAATTAAGTTTATGTAAGGCTGTATAATATTAAATACAATATGTACTAAGTAATCGAGGCCATTATGGGTCATTGGGACAGCGCAGCGTCTCAATGTACACGCGATGATTGTGGGTTCGATACTCACTTTTAAATAAATAATTATTTTCATTTCTGCTTTTTCGGTTTCGGGGGCACAAGCGTGTGACTGTAAAAGCGACAGGTTGTGAGTTCGATTCCCACTCAAGGAAAAAATAGAAACTATTTTCATTTTCTGCAAAATACGGCGGTAGTAAGGAATGGAGTTTCTAGTTTTCCTACCTACCCTGCTATCAACAGAATAAAGCATGTAGCGGAAAAAAAACAACATAATAATGTTCATTGGCTTTCTGCTTTATTCCGTTTAAATTCACCACAAACTTCACAAGTCTAGGCAAAAGGCAGAATGTAGGCAAAAATAAACAAATCAATGGGTTATTTCCGACATGCAGATACTCAGATGTGCGCGCTTTGAAAATGTGCTTGCAAAATAAATCTATTTTTGGGTTCACATCATAGGAGATTATGAAAGATATTGTACGAATACGTTTTGTGTTTAACTGATTGATCATTTTGTAATTTGCTGTACGAAGTAATTTTACAGCTATTTTAGCAGCTTTTTCTTAATTATATAAGATATGTGAGTCTGTCTTAGCATGGGGACATAACTTACTCTTCGTGAAGACTACAAACGCGACGGTTATGGGTTCAATTTTCACTCGTCGGAATGAAATATTTATTTATTTTATTTCTTCGCTCTTGTAACAACTCAACGCTGCACTTTGGCAAATCAGTTTCACCACTAAACAAGCAATGTCCCGAAAATTTAACGGAAAGTGGAGAACGAAGTGTCTTAACATTAGATTCCGTCTGCTTACTATCTATCTATCTACTTTCCATTGTCCGATTTAGCTAAAATTTGAATTATGGCTTCAGTTCCGATGACCATAAAATAATATATAATCAATATTATTAATCTTAGCTTTTATACCCGTTGTCACATCGACTTCATAATTATATAAAACTGAGAAGCTAAAAATACAAGAAAAGAAAACACAAACATACGTCAATATCGCATGTTTAAGAATAGTCTAGTGCAGTGATTCTCAACCCTTGTGCCGCGGCACTTTTGTGTGCCGCCAAATTTCAAAAGTGTGCCGCCTATTTTGCTAATATATAATAATGTTAATATAATTTAATTATATAATTTAAAAAGAAAAATATTTTTAACATGAATATATATTTAAATTAGTATATTTAAATTTTTTGTCATAAACTATTTATGCAGTGTTTTGTAGTAATTAATTTCACTTTGTGTGCCGCCAAATTTTGAAGACGTTAAATATGTGCCGCAACAAAAAGAAGGTTGAGAATCACTGGTTTAGTGTCTGTGAATTCGTCATTGGGTTTCTCCACTTAATAAACTATGTTTATTAAGTAAAGGGAAAGGGGATAATACTTTTTCTTAAAAAATATATTGAACTATACACATAGTATATTGTACAGATCTTTTGCAATATTGTGTACCTACTGTCGTTATAATCATATGATGCAGCGTTGAGTTCTGCCACTCAACACGAAATGCCTCCAGAATTCAGAGGAAAGTAGAGAACGGAAGTGTCTTAATGGGAACATAACAGAGTGTCTTAATACTGGTTCCCAAGTTCCCTCTGCCTACCCCGCTATGAGTATTTGAAAAAAAGGCCTTTGTTTTCTATATCCTTAGAGAAAATTGCGGCAATAATCCAAGTATCTACTTCAATATAATCAATAAGTTGACAGAACTACGTCTGAAGACATTGTTTGGTAATATAACTTGAAGTTCTTGGAAAAGTTTAAGTTCTCTAGAACTTACTTTGTTATGGCATTCCTAATAGAGGAACAGCAACGTATAAACTGGAAATATATATTAAAAAAGAATTAAAAAATACAATAGATAGATCGAATTTACAGATTAGGCGTGTAAGTAAATGTTATAAAATATTATGTATATAGGTAATATATTAATTGAGATATTTCTTTTATACTATTTTTCTTAATGTAGATTTCAAGTAGCCAAATATATTTTTTAACATTTTTAAAATGTTATTCCACACTTAGGAAAAAAATACTTAGAAAACGTATAAAAATTTTAACGTAGCTGGACTCGAACCCGCGCCACCTGGAAAATGACCCGACCGACCTGGTCGGTTTCCATGAGGTGCGGGTTTTCTACATAAGTAAGTCAAATATATTTTTTAATGTTTTTTTATGATTATGACTTATATTAAAATATAGAAAAAAAGCATATTAAGAGGCTTACATACATCACAATAAAACCGGTTTCGACGGTCGAATATTATATTATTTGAATATTCATTAATTTAAAAGTGTTGTTACACCACATCTAATGAACAAAGAAAAGTTTATAGTTGCATGTTATAGAACAGAATAGAATACCCGCCATTGCTTAGTACTGGAAGTGCCGGGTCAGAGGTGAAGGAACTTTCGCGTGATCGACTTGTTTTAGCGCCGACTGCATCGCCAGTGATGTGTGAAACTATTTGCTGTTATGGAAATATTGCAAATATTCTATAACTAGGTACTACTAGGTACTACTAGGTACTGCTAGGTACTACTACAGTTGAAAAAGTGTTTGGAAATCCCCTATTTTATAGTTGGATTGAAAAAAGATTTATAACGCTAACAGGAAATGTATTTTCAATGAAATTCTGTTTTCACACGAAACCCATTTCGCAAACACGGACTTTATTTTGATTTTCCGTTGTTTGTTTGCTGTCGTTTGTATTTTCATTTTCATAAAAATATTTCGAAATATGTGTCTTTTTGTTATTCTTTGATATTATTTTCCAATAAATTTTGCATGTATAAAAAATATATATAGGTTTGTTTTTCAGCTTTACGCTGTATTCCGCATGGAGTAGAGTAGGCAGAGAGGGCTTAATGTCAAAACACTTCCCCACTTTCCGCCGTATTTGGGAGACATTACGTGCTAAGTGGTGGAACTTAACGCCGCGCTTCCCCTCGACGCCAAGTGCTTATACCCCTACTACCTACCTACGGCGCTACACGTTTGTGAATAAAATATCATATCCATTATTACAATTTCGTACATCAAAGTAAATTTACACTAACCTAAAGGAAAATTTATAGAAAAAGGATATCCGCTGATACAGTCCACTGTAAACTAAATTAGTAGTACCAGGATGTGAAACTATTTGTCATAACAGTTATTTTATTCCTATATATTAAATACGTGGTGTTGAGTTCCGCCACTCAACACGCAATGCCTCCAGAACTCGGCGGAAAGTGGGGAATGGTGTGTCTTAACACTAGGTTCCCTCTGCCTACCCTGCTGCGTGCGGAATACAGCGTGAAGATGATTTTATTTAAATATCACTAGAAATAATTACTTTATTGCGAAGCCCACATGACGCTTTACTCGCTCACTCGTCTTTTGAGATATTATTAATTAACAATGTTCTGTATCTTTGTATGGATTTATTTTTAGTTTTATTTTTTAAATAAATGAAGTTTTGGAAACTTTTGTCATAATTGTTGTGTTTCTATAGGGAATCAATGACAAAAAAGTAAAGTTTATGTTTTTTCATGTTGACAAGCTACTACAGCTTAAGTATTGCGTTAGTTAGAGGTTCAATTACAGTGTAATTGAGATGTGATACGATGGTTTCCTTTAATAAAAAAACATAAAATACATTCATTACATATATTAACTTGAGGCCAGTCGTGGCGTAGGGGCACAGAGTTTTAATGGAAAATCGACTGGTTGTGGATTCGAACCCCACTCGAAGAGATAAATCATTTACTTATATTTATACTTTCATTTCTTCGTTCTAGTGTCGAGGCAAAGCGCGGCGTTCAGTTCCGCCACTCAATACGCAATGCCTCCAGAACTCAACGGAAAGAGGCAAACGATGTGGCTTAATACTAGGCTCCCTTTGCCTACCCTGCTTTGTGCGGGATACAGCGTGAAGCTGTTTTTTTTTTATTTTTTTTTTTATAGATATTAACTTGTAACTGATCAGTGTCTGTATAGGAGATATATAAAAAATACTGTTATACATTTAATAATGTAATAAAATTTAAAATAAATTGATCGATTTAAATATAGTTCTCATTGCATTTTGCAATACTTCCCTTAACTTTTAAATAATCTCATAAATTAAAAAAGTCATATAAATTTAAAGCAGCGTTTTTCAACAACATCACGCAGGATCGGGAGCGGGTCGCTTCAAAGTACAGATATAATTAAATTAAATTATATATTTAATCTATACTAATATTATAAAGAGGTAAGATTTGTATTTTTGTATGTATGTATGTATGTGTGTATGTATGTATGTATGTTTGTATAGTTTTCACACAAAAACTACCGGACCGATTTCAAAAATTCTTTCGCTATTAGAAAGCTGCATCTTCACTGTCCCACACATAGGCTCCACATAGGCTATATTACATTTTAAAAAAAAATAGGGGTCACTTAGAAAAATGCAATAATGTAACCCAAGGTGTGAAGAAATTGATCTAAAAAATTTTATCATCGCGTGCGCTGCGAAAACTATTGATGATAGAACAAAATAATGTTCTACAGTATTATAGAACGCATCAATATCTATAAAAAAGTCCGCGATACCATATGTTCAACTACTGTAGTTATGACAATATAACTATTTTTTTATATTTTATAAGTTGATGAAAGTGCCGGCAATAATCAAACCATTTTATTCGTACCTCTGCATTAATCCTTATTCTATTAAATTATATTTTATTAAAGATAATTTCAATATGTGTAAAGTACTTCTTAAATTAACAAAATCGGACATTTCCTTCAAAAGATATAACGAATTTAAAAATATCACTCTAAAGAAATTAAATTTATGTATATTTAAAATATTATTACTAATATTATATTTACTAATATAATCAATAAATTGTTGTGTCGCCTGTATAAAATCGCAGGGGCACTCCAGGGAATGAGGAGTGTTTAAAAAAAAATCCGCGGTGGTGGAGGGGGGAGGTGCATCGATATCACTAACATTATGAAGACAACCGATTAGATGTTTTGTTTCTTTATTTGAATTGAATAGGCCCTGAAACTACGGGACCGATTTGGAAAAATTTTTTACAATTAGGCGATTAACGTATAAAAAAATACCAAAAAAATCCTTATATCGCGTACGCTGTGGAAATGATGGACATTAGAGCAAAGTAATTTACTACAATTTTATAGAAGACATCAATATCTACAAAAAAGGATACCATGGACCATCTACGATACCATGTATAACTGTTACAGTTATGCCACTAATTTTCAAAGGAAAATGTGCAAATTGACTAGAACAGAGCCGCCATCGTAGTGCAGAGGGACATCTCAAAATATATGTATTATTGTGAAAGCATAAAAAGAGTGTGTAATTTCTCTATAGATTATAATCTATCTAAATGAATTATAATTCATAAGAAATCTGCCATCGCATGCGCTGCGGATACTATTAGTGATAGAATAAAACATTGTCTTATCTCTATATATTATAAAATAAGAACGCCTTCCGCCTCCGTCTAGCCTTTCTAACTCTTCTTCTTGGGTGGTTACCCAAAGGATTTTGATGCGGTTCACCGTTAGGTAGAGTATTTCTTAGAGAAGGTTTATATATAGTTTATTATATGTATATTTTAATGTAATTTGACATAAATATGATAAATGTGTATGAAGCCCTACCCGTTGAGACACTTTCACGCATGCTCTGCTTTAATGGTAAGTCCTACATGAAAACAATGTACTAAAGTATTATTCCCCTTAACAAAATCTACAAAAAAATCAGCGACAGCATATTCGTATCTTCTAAGGATAACATACAGTGAGCATATTTCTGTCTAAAAATAGTAATTTGAATATATTTTTTTATTGTGAGGGATGTTTGTCCATAATGGTATCAATCCTTATCCTTTTAAATACATTTTTAATTTTCTACGTTAAACGAAGATAAAATTTGCTCTTTTAGTTTGTAGTTTTAGAGAAAAACGCATTTAATAGTTGACACATCACGCCAGCTATAAACCGCAGTTTTGGCTCATGTTTCATTCATCCCTTACTCTCAGCATATAAATAAGTATATTAGTTGTATTGGCCATTTGGTGTTGGTGGCATCAAAATATCCTTTACAGAAATTTACAAAAAATTACATTACCAGAAAATCCTTGCTATGAAACGATTCACCGCCCGCCACGCGTCCCTTGCGCCCTGCGCCGTTTTGCACTTTTAGTTTTAATACTTTTAAATAATTATTTTATGTTGCTAATTAGCTTAAATACCGTATACCTAAATATTAATCTCTTCGACTGCCGCAAGGCAAGATTCACGTCGCGCAAGGGACGACCTTACCGCCGTCAGCATACTTACAAGTAGCCACATAGTTATTGTAAATTTTTCAGAGACAGAGAAGCCTCTTCCCTCCCCATACGATGTGGCTGTAAAAGCCAGCAGGGCTGACAACACCAAGTCCAAGTCCTAAAAAAAAAGAGCAAAATCAAATTAATGCCCAAAAGCCTTAAATTACTTAATGATGCCGTCTTGACACAGTGGCACAAGCGTGTGACTTTAAGCGCGACAGTTGTGAATTCAGTTGCCACTTTGGAAAAAGAGATGTAATTTATTAATATTTTAATTTTTTCATTTTAGTAAAAAGGCAAAGCGCCAAAGCTACCCAAAGCAAAAATTGCGCAGAAAGTGAAAATCTTAAGTTTTCACTTATTGTTTGTGTGATGACAGAAAAAACTCGACACTATATGATAATAATATAGACCCAGATTTCAATATTTAATATTCTCCAATATAAGTTGAGACTTTCTCAAGCAGCCACGTAGCTCTCGCAATTTGTGTATGATTGATAGTGATTTGTTATTGCATTACTACTAATATATAATCTATATTATAACCCGGAATTTATGTGGGAAAAATATGAAATAACTAAACATTTTTCTTTTAAATATGAAAATTCTTGCAAGCTAAATCAAATCAATTCCCAAAAGATTTAAAATTATAATTATTTAGTGTACAACAGTGTGGATAACCAAACTAAAAAATAATCCATTTTGAGGGTTCTGTACCTCAAAAGAAAAAAAACGAAATCCTTATAGGATCACTTTGTTGTCCGTCTGTCCGTCTTTAATTGTCATTATAAATGCATAACGCAGACTATACACAGCTGTATCGATTCATGTTTCATTTATCCCTTACCCACAGCATATAATAAATATTGACCGTTTAATTTAGATAAAAACTGTCATTTACTGTTTTTAATTTTAATAAGTACTTTTGAAGCTGTAACACAGATTTAAAATTACATTACTAAAAATGTTCGCTGCGCCATATGGCTCGACGCCCGCCACGCGTCGTTTGCTCCTTTCACCCGGGTGTAGAAGGAGGGCCTGATCATGTTGCCTAAGGCTCATCAGCGCGATGGCGAAGTTATTCGAGAAGTTATTCCTCCCACTTCTCCAGCACCACTAAGCAAATAATTTGGCAAGCGGGCACTCAACCACTCTGCAGGTGGCCAGAGCGTTTCACTACGCTGCAGCAGCGATTAACCGAAAGGAGAGTGCAATAGTTCCTCGACGTAGCACCTGCTTTCGGCCGTGTGTGTTATGCTCAGGGCCCGCACTTTCACGTCACGCATGTTCTTACCGACTGCCTACCTGATAGGACATTTTTCGTGAGAGTGGAGAGTGTAGCAGCCACTCGATCTCTGCCGGAATTCCCCAGGGCATCATTTTGTTACCTGCCCTCTACAAATTATACACCGATGACATCCCGACCTTAAGTTGAGCTTCCCTGACTGAGGGTCTCAAGTGGCTGAGCTTACCGCTCAGGTGGCATTTGATCATCCTTCCAATCCCACTAAATAACTCTCTTTGTATCTGGTCTAGGACAGGTACACAGTCCTAGGGCCAAAGGGCCCCCTAACGACGCATCCATATTGATGGTTGTCGCAAGAAGAAGGCAAGAAGGCCAACGCCTTGATGCCGTTCCCCAGCGCCAAAGGAAAGGAGCTGGACGAGAGAATGCTTCAATACTATATAGTAAAGTAGGTTTAGAAGCAATTGCACGTATTTTGGAGCGCAACATAGTTGGTTTCATCTTTCGTTTAAATATTTTTACATAAAAGAATAGTAGACTACCTACTACGTTGTTTATGATTTTTACCATTTAAGTATTCTGTTGTTTGTGTCGTTTGTTTAAGAAACGCAATTAAGTATATTAGGTAAATTCAGTAGTTTAAGCGGGCGAAGCCGCGAGTAGGTCGCTAGTATAATATAATTAAATTTCGTGATTTTGTCCAAATAAAATAATTTAGACAGATTTCTCTGGACATAGATGGCGAAGGGAGCTTCCGCTTCCATTACCCACTTCCGCCGAATTCTGGAGCCATAGTATGTTGAGTGGCGGAACTCAACGCCGCGCTTTGCCTCGTTACCAGAACGAGCAATGAAAATATAAAACATTTCATTCCTCGCATGGAAATCGAACCCACAACCGTCGCATTTACGCTCGCACATTAATGATTCTCCGCCACGATGGCCTTAACGATACGATATCATATATCTACTTTTATTTACATTTGAAAGCTCATCAGTTAATTAATGGACGTTGAT
This sequence comes from Heliconius erato demophoon, assembly GCA_018249695.1. NCBI lineage: Eukaryota > Metazoa > Arthropoda > Insecta > Lepidoptera > Nymphalidae > Heliconius > Heliconius erato. Next base: position 6,489 of record DWQW01007000.1, on the reverse strand, counting down.
TAAACAACGCGATATGCATTCGTCATTCCACTCCAGAGCTTTGTTCAATTATCTTTGCTAAACTATTATATACTTACTATACATATTTATATACTTAAATGCATACTTTGCTTAGCTTCACGCTGTAATCAAATCCCGCACATAGCTGAGTAAGCAGAGGGAACCTGGGAACCTAATGTTAAAATACTTTGTTTCCCACTTTCCGCTGAATTCTGGAGGCATTGCGTGTTGTGTGGCGGAAATCGACGTTACGCTTTGCTCGTTACCAGAGCGAGAAAATTAAAATATTAAATATTTAGTTTCTTCGAGTGGGAATCGAAGCCACGACCGGTCGCGTTTACGTTACCACTTAATAGCTGTACTACGCTTGTACCCCTGCGCCACAACTGGCCTCTTTTCAATGTTGTAGTACACATATATTACAAACACTATAAGTATGTACGTACATAGACAATGTTGACAATAATTAACCTTAGTGTTGACTTATTAAATATATACGAGTCTACTAATCCATGTATGCTTGTATGTGAATCAAATTCATTTTCATTTTATGTTCGTTCTTAAATTAGAGCAACACTACAGTTCTCCACATTCTCCATATTCTTATAAATTTTAAAAATAAATTTTAAAATTGTAGATGCTGACATGGTACAATGATACAGCGTCTCAATGTAAACATAATGGCACTTGGTTCGATCCCATTCGGGGGAACGATTATCGTTTACCTATGTAATTACTACACTAAACAAAAGAATAAGAGACGTGCATAAAAAAACAACTTTAAAGAACTAAAAAATAGTATCGAACATAAATTTTAAATTTTTATTTCTTTTTGCTTAATTGTCTGATTTATATTTTTGTAATTATAATGAAATGAAAATTTAAATAACCACAATTAAAATAAAAAATAATGTATGTATTTAATAGTAAATAGCAACCAGGCGTGGAGTGTAATTTATTCTAGCTAACTTTTCACTAAAAAGCGTGTCTAAGGCATAGCTTCACGCTGTATCCCGCAGATAGCAGGGTAGGCAGAGGGAACCTAGTATTAGGACAATTCGTTTCAGTTAAGACAATTCTGATCCTCATTTTCAGCCGGATTCAGAAGGTGTTGCATGTTAAGTGGCGGAACTAAACGCTGTTACAGCAAAACGAAAAAAATATATAATTGTAATAGAAATATAACTTGTGATTCTAAACTAAGTCTCTTCTAACATAATTTCAATATTTCATGAACTAATATTAAGCTTATGAGTCATACATTTCTCTATAAAACTTATATGTATGTATGTTTATAATAATTTCAAAACCTCACCTTTAAAGCTTTTGTATGTAAAGTGGTAAATGTTACTTAACTAATTGTTTTGTTTCCCTATTATGTTCTTGACATGCTTCACAAAGTTTTCGACACGTACTTGGTTGTTTATTTAATGCTAGTAATAATATTATAGTAAAACTTTAGAATTCAAATGGTTTCTAAAGAATAATATTGAATAATTTTTAACAAACAAAAATCGACTTCTACCGGATCAAATAATTCGAACCTTATCAAAATCTCGTCAAACTACCCTTGAAGTGTATACTTTCCAATAAAAAAGAATAATCGAAATCGGTTAGTATGATAGTGAGATATTCATAATGAGACTTGGGAAGCATTAGCTTTCAAATAAAAAAATAATAATCAAAATCTAATCATCGGTTCTGAGGTAAAAAACATAAAAGAAATGAAAACAGTCAAATCGATACCCTTGCTGAACTCCTTCTTGTGCCTAAGTTACAAATTGCAGCGTTGAGTTCCGCCACTCAACACGCAATGCGTCGGGCGGCGGAAAGAAAGTTGTTTAGCAACGCATAGTCTAGTCTAATCTCTTGAAAATAAAGTTTTAGTTTTTTCAGCTTTACAATGTATGCAGCACGCAGCAGGGTAGGCCGAGGGAACCTTGTATTAAGACACACTGATCCCAACTTACCGCCCAATTCAAGGACTTACAAGTCGAGTGGCATAACTCTACGCCGAGATTTGCCTTGTTACCGGAACATGATACAGTCACTCGCTTATGCCACTGCACGACGAAGACATCAATAAAATAAAGAAAATATAAAAAAAAAAATCTAAAGCTTAATTAGTAGAAAGAACAAAAAAAAATTTGATTTCGTATAACAAAGTAGTGACGGTGAATTAACTACACTACGATGTAGCCTGTACGGGACAAATGTGCACGGTTTTATTAAATGAGAGGAGACAAAAGACCTCTAGGGTTTCTACTCAGTCTTTGTCTCATGTTGGAAATAAAATTTTCCGACTTTTCTAGGAGAAGAATATATTTTTTTTATTTAAGATGTGTGGAATAGCTGTTAGTTGTTTACACGTGTTAGTGGGTTTACGTGGTGGTGGATGTTGGTATTTTGAGGCTTGTCGTAGCGGAGAGGCACAAAGTGTGAATGTAAAATCAATTAGTTTTGGGTTCGATCCCCACTCGGGGAAATAAAATATTTATTTACATTTATGTTTTTATTTCTTCGCTCTGGTGTCGAGGCAAAGCACGGCGTTGAGTTCCGCCACTCAACATACAATGCCTCCAGAAATCGGCGGAAAGTTGGAAACGGAGTGTCTTAGCTCTAGATTCCCTTTGCCTACCTTGCTGTGTGCGGAATACAGCATTAAGGTGATTTTTTTTCTGTTAGTGGTTTAATTGAGTCACTATTAAAGTTTTTATAGTGACTCAATTAAAATTGTGTGTTTTTGAATTTCAAGAGTATGCTATTATTGGGAATATTTTTGTAGTTAATAGAGAGTGAAGTCAGTCGTGGTGCAGGGGCACAAATGTATGACTGTAAACGCAACGAGTTGTGGGTTCGATTCCTACTTAAGGAATAGAAATATTTCATATTTTCATTTCTTTGCTTTAGTGTTCAGGCAAAGACCGGCGTTGAATTTCGCCTTTTTAATGGAAAGGGGGAAGCAAAGTCTTGGCGCCCTCTGGCTACCCCGCTACATGCGTGATACAGCGTCAAGTGGACAAAAAGAATACTTTTTAAATTCAGATTAGGAGTATAGTGTTTTCATTTGGTGAAAAATGCTTATAATATGATAGTGACTGAATTAAAACACGTTTGTTTTTTAATTTCAAGAGAATGTTTATGTTTTTATTTATTAATTATTTTAAATAATTAGGCAGAGTACGAAAATATTTTACGACTCAGCCTCTGTTTTTTGAGAGCAATGGCAGAAGGCAGAAGAACAGTACATATATATTTTTTTATTTCCATCTGATTTGTTTTGGTTTTTTTTTTTTGGAAATAGGGTAAAGATCACAAAAAAAACTTTAATTTTACTAAATTATAGGACTTAGATTTAAACTAATATGTAAAAATTATAATTATTTGATGGATCGTATTGTAAAGTATAACTTCCTCAAACAAACTCCATCAGAGCACCTCGTTTAAAACAGTTCCTTAATGCGTTTATAAAGCAATGTGATGATGGAAACTACAAATATGCATCCAATACGAATTCTTCAAATATCAATTAACGCCTTTGTCATACATACGTCTAGTAGGACGCAATGTTCGCGAGTTCTAATCCCATCTGACGAAATACATATTTTAAATACAGTAGTTCCTCGAAACCTGGCTAGGCTAAAAGGCTAAAAGTAGGTTATTTAATATATGGAGAGTTTACTTTTTTTAGAAAAGGTATAAAAAATCCCTCGAGTCGGTATCGAACGTACAACCATGAACTTTACAGCCAGACACTGTTTCTCTGTCTCTTGATGGTCTCTATACTGCTAAGATATATAGAAAATGCATGTCACTTTATATTTGAAAAGGCATAGAATAAAAGGTTATGGGTTTGATTCCCATTCCAAGAAACATTTAATATTTTCGTTTCCTCGCTCTGGTAACGATGCAAACTACCACTCACCACGCAATGCCTTCAAAATTCGGCGGGAAGTGGAGAACGGAAGTGTCTTACCAATAGGTTCCCAAGTCAGCCTACCCTGCACGGTATAGAGAATGAAGCAAAAAAAATTGAATAAGTAAATTATAAATCAACGTTCACAGCGTTAAACGCCTTGTGGTATTCTTCAAATGTGAGCACAATTAGCTCGACAGGTACTCCGGTTAGTTTGCAAATAGAATCGGAACCACAGCGCGCATCCAATCACTGAATTAGTTTACTTGCTATTTACATTTTCATTAAAATTATCACATTACGTAAATGATTATTGTGTTTAAACTAATCCAATTCTGGTTACCTATTTAGGTAGATTTGCATCAATTCGGTCTGTATTAATTTTGTGGACAATTGCAGTACAATCGATAAATTGATTTAACATAAAATAAAACAAATTTACGAACTGAAAATAATGGTTTCGGGTTCGATTCTCTATCGTGGGGATGAATTATTTAATATTTTCATTTTTGCGCACGTGACAAGACAAACGTGGCTTGAGTTCAGCCGCTAAACTCGCAATCTTCAAAATTCGGCGGAAAGTGGATAACGGAGTATCTTACAACTAGATTATCTCTGCCTACCCTGGAATATGCGGGTTATAGTACGAAGGTAAAAATATGGAAATGGGCGAGTAAATACATGTTATATACGTGAGAATATCTTAAAAATTTCGTTATTTTTTTTTGTTAATAAGTCAATAGTAAATTTTACAAAATTAAATAAAGCCATATTTAAAAATTATATATGTACAAATTACAGCACTATAGTATTAAAAATATACATTTTATAATATTTCTAATGTTAATATTTGTAACAGTATCCCTACAAAATAATAATTACTTTACAGAAGCTCTCGACGCTCCCTATTAGTAAAACCTTAAATGCTGAGTTTCGCTAAATATAATAAAAGCCTTAATTATTCTGAAATATCTTTGTAATTAAATTTAAGCAATATCAACTTCAATGAGAAAACACTTTTTTAATATAATTTTGAGATTATTTAATTTTTTTCTAAGTTCAGGCCTATAATGCTATGCGGAACGAATCTGTGTTCTCAGAACTCAACACTGGCCTTCTCTCAGCAAAACGAGGTGATATATAATATTTGATTTTTCCGAGTGGTAATCGAAACTATTGAAAATTCTACTTCACGTCAATATTATGTTACTTTTTATAATATATTTATAATATATTACGTTAAATTAAATTATTTTTATAATATATTTATAATATATTTTTATAATATATTACACCTACGTTACACCTATTATTATTGTTAGTTTATCTTGGTAGGATGACAGCACCTCTACTTATTTACACTAAAAATGAAATTACTTTTTTTGTTGCAGTATCGCTCACATAAAAAAATAGGCAGAAAAAACCTGGAATCCTTGTGTTGGAACATTTTGTTCTCATTAAGACACTTCTTCGAATTCTGCAGGCGGGGCTCAACGCCATGCTTATCCTATTTACCAAAAAGGAATGGGACCTACATACAACCTGTCGCGTTTATAATCGCTCTCTTGTACCTCTGCATTGCGACCTACCCTCGATGAATAAATCATAATAAATATGATTATTGTGTTTTTTTTATTATTTTGTAAAATATTTCTATGAGAAAAACATACACGTGTCTACTACCTACACAAAAATGTCCAGAATAAAAAATATGATGACCTTGCCTTTTGTTACAGAAGTCATGTGCCGGTCATAAAGGTGTAGGCCCAAATAAAAGAAACTAAGTTAACTGAAAGCAAAAGAAAAAAGATGAAATAGTTTGAATATTTTATTCTAAATCTAAAGAAAAAGGATTTTTTATTGCGCCATAAAAATGATATTTTATACATTGGTCGTGGGTTCAAATATCAGGTATTTTTTTTTATATTTATACATATTTATACACGTAAACAAATTATTCAGTATAACAATCTTGTTATAGTGAATGATGTCATCATCATTTAATTTAACTTACAGTATTATTTGCCTCAATAAAGATATAAAAAAGAGAATGAAAACAAAATAAAAACGAAATTAGCTAACAATGTAACGATAATTTAACAACGTTAAAATTTACATCGCAATATATATGTAGTATATATATAAAACGAAACAAAAATATATTTGGATTCAAAATTAAACGATACGCTACAAAATATCGCCCATTTGGTGCAACAATGACACATTTGCACTTTCTAAGCAATGGAGGTTTGTGACGTCTTTCCGCATACATGATATATTTAACTATTTAAAATAAATGCAATTACGTCATTGTTGCCCCAAAAAGCAAACGGATAGGCAGGCAAAAGAATTACCCTAAAAATATTATTAAATCAAATTAAATCAGCTTCACGCTGTATCACGCACACAGCAGGGTAGGCAGAGGGAACCTAGTGTTGAGACACTTCGTTGCCCACTTTCTGCCGAATTCTGGAGGCATTGCGTGTTGAGTGGCAGAACTCAACGCCGCGCTTAACCTCGACACCAGAGCGAAGAAATGGAAATATAAATTTAAGTAAATATTTCATCTCCTC
>DWQW01006999.1:0-15561 GCA_018249695.1 Heliconius erato demophoon | reverse complement strand
CTCAACACGCAATGCCTCCAGAATTCGGCAGAAAGTGGGGAACGGAGTGTCTTAACACTAGGTTCCCTCTGCCTACCCTGCTGTGTGCGGGATACAGCGTGAAGCTAATTTAATTTTTTTTTTTAATATACTAGTATATCGTATTATTTTATCTTATATACTAGTATATCGTATTATATACTAGTATATCGTATTATATACTAGTATATCGTAGTATTTGAATAAAAAACACCGTTAGGGTGTTTTTTATTCCATGTATTGTAAATCATGGGAAATCATCACAGACTCTTAGAATTAAATATTCTGTTATTTTTTTTTAACAACAACAGTTAAGAGTTAAGTTCCTTTTATTCAGAAGGTGCAATCGGTTTATTTTATTTTTTAAATATTTCTTAAATTCCACAATACCTAAACTAAGGAGCTTCATAAGATCAATTTTATTTCAAAATTTATAAACGGTACAATGCATTTCTTTGCTGAAAGTCATTCATTTATTCGATCAGTTCATTTAAGCATCTCTGAAAAGGAAATGCAACTCACTACTCTGAGAGTTGGAATTCAACCCGCAACCTTCACGTCTACTGTCAGAACAGTTTTTACTATTCTGTACCTTTTAGAAAAACTAAAAAAGTATGTACATTCTTTATATTTTAAAGGGCGACACTAAGCACGGAGATAAATGTGGTTTCAAAGAAATTCAGAAAAATATACGGAAAAATGTGTATAATGTACAATATGAATTACCAAATTGTGGTAAATTACCAAAAATAGATAAGACTTTTAATAATAACATAGAATTGACTAATAATAAAGATCAAACACGCAGTAAAATATCAAACATAGGGAAATTTTTAGTCCGGAAAAAAGTTAAAATAAAACATCAGAAAAGAATGTCACATAATCTAGCGTTTAAAGGATTATTTAAATTATTACATAAACGGATATTACCTTTGGAAAGATATTCCAAAATATTAAGAAAGAAATATATAAAAGTTGCTACTGTGCAAGAGAAGAAGCGCATGAGAACACGATCTCAAATTCAATTAATTTTCGCAAAAAAACCAAAAATATCGTATAAACAATTCAAACCAAAAAACAAGTGCCTTTTTGGTAAAATCTTAAGTACAAACTCTAATGATATCAGTAATGTGAATAATAATAATAAAAGCAAATATATAAGAAAAAAACTAACACGTGCCAAATACAGGTACGTTAAGGGATATAAAATTAATAAAATTAGAAAATTTTATAAGTTGTATTATTGTGGAAATGTCTCAAATAAAGCAAATCTTAGGCATAGGAAAAAGCGAGGTAATAAGAAATATTTAAGCACAGAAGAAAATTTATTTACACAATACGAACAGTCGAAAAAGCTACCAAAATCACGATCTGGGAGGCACGAAGTGGAACACCAGGTATATTATCTCTAATTAACATGTTTATACTTAATTGTAAAATATGTTCTTATGGTTATATATATATTATATATAAATAAGTCTAATCGATAAAAACTATGTGACTATGATAATGCATTTTTTTTTCAGAATAATGTGAATACAGATTCATATTCACAGCACCGAAATAATTTCGAACATAATTCAAAAGAAAAATCTTATAGAACGTTTTGGAAAATTGAAAACAAAACGTAAGTGTATTTAAAGGATTTTTTATTTTCATTTGATTATATATTATTCAAAAGCATAATTTCATATTTCGTTAACAGCGTAAGGACACCGTTGCCTTTTATGAAAGAAATTGGTATTTGGCTCACATCAGTATTATCTATTAGGAGGTATGATAGAAAAAGTAGAAAACAGAAAAAGACAGGTACGTTTATCAAAATGATAATATTTTTTTGCCTTTGACATAATTATAAAACTTCAATTAAAAATACCTGCATTAAGTTCCGCCACTCAACAGGCAATGCTTCCAGAATTCGACGAAAAGTTGGGAGCGGAGTGTCTTAGCACTAGGCTCCCACTACCTACTCTGCTACATTCGGAATATAGCGTGAAGCTGAAAAAAAAGTTCAATAATTGTAATAGGTGTGTGTGGTAGTGCAAAATATAAACTTAAATGTTGAGTTTTTGGAATTCTTTTGGTATGATTGAAATATTATTGAAAGTGATTCAAGATGTTTGTTAATTAAATGTAATTGAAAATTAATTGGAAATGGTAGAGAATTTTGATTTATATTACAGCGGAAAAAGGTGCCATGGCGTTACCACTACAAACGTCGCGGTAAGCTATAGCAAAAGTTTGGATGAATTGTTAACACTTAAAAATATAATTATGTAGAAAATTTTACCTTTGTTAGTTCGTGTCAATACATTGGAGGATGTCTGGATCTAAGTTACGATACAAATGAAAATGATTATATGCATGTGAAGCCGTTATTTAAACAGTTCAAAGGTAAACATGGCCAGTGATTTTAAAAATATGTAGGTACCTATACTAAAATATATTTTTCTTTAGAATTTTTTTCAAGTTCAATCACTATTCTGAGATAAAATTTGATTTTACAACTCAATACACGTTGTATGTATTCTAAATAGTAGGAAAGTAGAAGATGAGAGAGATTCTTCTTTAAAATTAAAACTGAATAAGCTCGGTCCGTGTGCCTTCTTCATATTTTTTTTAGTAAACCATAACTAAGTTCTCTTCTTCAATATTTGGATATCGCAGTAACTCATTATATTAAAAAATATATTAAAATATATATAGGCGTATAAATAGGGGTGTCCGTGCCCACCCTAGAATATTCTGTGCCCACTCCAGAATATTATTCCTATTTAAAGATAAAATCTTTAGAAACGCCCTTGATTTTATACATTTTTCCTTCGTTCCTATTTCACACTTTCAATGCGCTACGAATATTTATATATATTTTTTTCAGAATTGGATCAAAAAGTAAACATTAAAACATCGTCTGTAAACATATCGTCAAGTAAATTATCTTTATCTGATACGAAAACCAATACAACTGTTTGCAGCTGGTGTATAATAGAATATATTAAAAGGAAAGCTAAATACATAAATTTTGATAGTAACAGTAAAAAAGAAACAAATAAAGATATAATCACTGATAGAAGTAAATTATGTGATGTTAGTACTTCAACCAATGATTGGTGGAGTCCGTTAGAAGAAAGGAGAGTTGTACGGAGTTCTTCCAAAGGAGACAAGAGAAAAAAATAGATAAAACTGATTATAGGAAATAATATAAATGGATATTATATATATAGGATGTAATATAAATTTATTGTATTTTTTTTCACTTTGTGGGCTCTGTTGCCACTCGGGTCTTGGCCCAGAGGCACAAAGGTGTGACTGTAACGCTACTATTGGTACACTACGGTTTACGGCTAACGCTACTGTTGCGGTGTGACCCCTATTCATTCATTAATTATTTTATGAATTTCTTCATTTCTTCGCTACGTCACCAAGGCAAAAGCACGTCGTTGAGTTCTACCACTCAAGACGCAATGCCTCGAAACATTCGGCGGAAAGTGGGAAACGTAGTGTCTTAACACTAGCTCTGCCTACCTTGCTGAGTGCGGGATACAGCGTGAAGCTGATTTATTTATTTTTTTTATTTATTTTACAATGTGCTAAAAAAAATTTCGTGTATTAAGGTGGATGAACGTTCCATTTGCAAGTCAGCATGATCTCTCGAATACCCTTAAGAGTTAAGCTGTAACAATAAATATATTAATATGTCACAAATGGTGATATAATAATAATATCATTGCTTTATCATTTAAATATATTTTTGTTAAATAACGATTTGACCAAAAAAAAAATAAGTCATAGATTGAAACGTAGCATAGGGGTGTACTTTTGTGACTGTGTCTGGGGAAATAAATATATTTTTGTGGTACTTCTTGATTGATGCACTTTAAGTGTGTAACTAAAATTTTGATAATTAGAAGAATGAAAGAAAGGCGTTTGCTGTGGAGATGCGGTCTCTTCTTAGGATATGAGGAGTTACTTTAACTGATCGAATCCGCAATGACGAAAACTTAGAATGAAAGGTAGAAAGTGAAAGAATGGCAAAAAACATTTATGGAGAAAGAGTCACACTTTGCGCCCCTGCGCCACGACTGGCCTTATTAACATTTAATATATGTATGTATAATAAAGATTTATTTTCAAATAATGTTTTATTATTTGTAATGTTATCATTTTCTATTCAATGTTTTGTCTATAAATTCGTATTTACATAGATATATCTACTTTGACCATGACGTCATGAATAAAATGTTATTTTCATTGACAAGTGTTTTATTTGTCTCATATTTTTATCTCGCTTATCTCGGAGGCTGATCCTCAGGTAGTCTACAGGTGGGCTATATGTGTTAGTACTGTTAGAAGGTACCGGGCAGCACGATGATACGGATACTACTGTGCAGGTAATGCTTCTCTATTATTTTTATATATGTATGAATGGATGTATGAAATCTTAAGATTAATTCATAATACAAACTAGTCCTGTCCAAAAGCTGTGGCGAATACAGCCAGTTTGTTTTAATACCTATTTTATTTTATAAGTAACTAAAAATAACATCAGTTTTTTGCAAAAGATTTTTTTTATGTTCACGCCATATCTCGCACATAGCAGGGTAAGGAGAGGGAACACGGGAACCTTGTGTTAGAATACTACGCTTAGACACTCCGTTCCACAATTTCCGCCAATTTTTTCTTGAGGCATAGCTTGTTTAGAATCGGATCTCAACTCCAAACTCTCCTCCTTAGTCGTTACCAGAGCGTAGAAATAAATATAAAAATATTTAACATTCAATTCCCTCGAGTGGGAATCGAACTCACAGTTGCCTTTACAGCCGCACGCTTGTGCCCCTGCGCCTACAATATATCAACGGCCTACATTATATCATTTTTGTTTGCAATCAGTAATACCTGCCGTTTTGTAGCAGATGCTTTTATATTTTATCATTGACATCATGGAGATAAGCGATATATTATGATGTATGTCATAAAAGTAGCCATTTGCAAGATCAGTGGCATTTTGTACGTGACAAAGTTATGCAATTTGGAAAATGTATTATTTATTTATATATTTATTAAATTCAAATTCAGCGCTTTAAAGCTTTTGCAGAACTATTTGGAGTGTTTACATGTTAATGATATTTGATTGAATATAAAAAAAAATCTAGTTGACAATTGTGATCAAAATATAAAAAATAATAAGTCATTGCTTTCAGTGTGAGCATCTAAACACGATTGCAGTGCGAAATAATAAAAAATAATTTTAATTAAGCTTAAATGAAAGTTAATTGTACCATAGATTGGGCGGTGCTTTCTTAATTATTTAGTGGTATATAAATAAACAAAATGTTATAATTTCAGTGTGACATTGGCCTTAGCGTGCAGAGATGTATGCGCTGAAAGTTCCGGAAGAAAATTTCCTAAAGGCTTCCAGTTTGGGGCTTCCACGGCAGCTTACCAAATTGAAGGTGGCTGGGACGAGGATGGTAAGTTGTTCTGTTCCATATAACATATTTTTTTTTGCTGTTTTTAAGAGTAAAATGTTCACGCTTCACGATTTTGTATACATTCATCCTTCAACTATAATTGGCTTTTTATATGATTATTGTAATATTTTAGAAAACCTAAATTCTTTTAGGTAAAGGCCCGTCAATATGGGACGTCGCAAGCCACATGGAACCATCTCCAATATACGATTTGAGCTCTGGAGACATCGCCGCTGACTCCTATCATCAATACAAGCGTGATGTAGAGATGATGAAAGAATTAGGATTGGACTTTTATCGATTTTCGGTAGCCTGGTCTAGGATAATGCCCAAAGGTTTACCCAATAACATTAATCAAGCTGGCATAGATTATTACAATAATTTAATAAATCATATGCTCAAGAAGGGCATCCAGCCTTTCCTTACCATGTACCATTGGGACTTGCCAGAAGAGCTGCAAAAATTGGGAGGCTGGGCGAATCCCGCTATTGTCGACTGGTTCGCAGATTATGCAAAAGTTTTGTTCGACAATTTTGGGGATAGAGTTAAATATTGGATCACTATTAACGAACCGAAACAAGTTTGCTTTGAAGGTTACGGCTCTGATCAAAAAGCTCCATTACTAAACATGACGGGAATCGGTGAATATATGTGTGCTAAAAATCTTTTATTGGCTCATGCTAAAGCTTATAATTTATACAAAGAGCAGTACCGAAAGAAACAACGTGGATGGATTGGCATATCTATAAGTTGTTCTTGGTCGGAGCCAAAATCTGATTCGGTTGAAGATCAACAGGCTGCCACTGATGCTATACAATTTGATGTAAGAATTGTACAAAAACAATATATAGAAATTCACTTTTTTTCGTCATAATTATGTTACGCTGTGTGATTAGCGTGTGAAATTGTTATTCGTAATCTATAATATTCTATAATCATTACCTAAATTAAATATTTTTGAAAGCTCCACCAAATATATACCAAATATGATTTAAATTGAAATAATGATATTTATTTAAAGTAATTATTTATTTCAGTGGGGTCAGTATGCGCATCCTATATTTTCTAAAGAAGGCGACTTTCCAAAAGAACTTAAAAATAATATTGCCGCTAAAAGTCGGGAACAAGGTTTTCCGAGATCAAGGTTACCTGAGCTTTCTCCTTTTGAAATAGATTTTATAAGAGGTAGTTCTGATTTCTTTGGACTTAACTCTTATACGACGAAACTAGCTTATAGAGATGAGTCTATTGAAGGAATGTTTGCGGTCCCATCGTATAGGGATGATATGGGTACTATTCTTGTCAAAGATGATGCTTGGTTTCAGGCTGAGTCCTCTTGGTTACAGGTAATTTACTAAATGTATTTTATATCATATATAATGTCAATAGTAGGAGGAGCTGAGTTATAAAATACGTTCCCCACGCACCGCCCAATCTTTGAGACATTGCATGTTAAATGGAAGACCCCGTGCTGTGTCTACAACAACGGAGAAAGTAAAATAATGTAAATATTCCCCCGAGTGAGGGTCGAATCCATAAACGTCCCACTGCGATATATGCAATAGTATACAACCTTTACTTTGCAATAATAATCATGACGCACTTCACGAAAGCATTTTTCCGATTGCAAGATAGTCAATTTTGTGACTAGAAAAAAATTAAAATTTACACGATATATTTAGATGAAATGTAAAACAATTTATTCTAAAGACAATTAAAATACATATTATAACCTTTTTTATTTAAGCGTGACCAAAGTCGTCGTCGTTTCAATGTTGAAAAAATATATAATATATTCAACAACAAATAAATGGTTTACTGATGAAATATTTCGCCACAGCCATAGCTAGCCTTTTAATTATTTAATATAGCCATTTCTACATAACACAGGAAGTACCCTGGGGCTTTAAAAAACTCCTACTAAAAATTAATGAGCTTTACGACAATCCACCATTATATGTGACTGAGAACGGCTGGTCCACCGCCGGAGGTCTCGAAGATGATGATAGAATACGATATTTGAGAAACTATCTGACTGCTTTATTAGATGCTGTAGAAGAAGGTTGTAATATCAAGGGTTACACTGCCTGGAGCCTTATGGATAACTTTGAGTGGCTCAGAGGATATAGGTAATGATTTTAAGCTTAAATAATTATTTTATCAAAATTATAGATTTAATATGTAGGTAATAATAATATAGGTAAACACTTATAATATTACGTGCACAATATTTGTAAAAAGTTTTTAGTTACCTATATAAAATTATTAAAACACCTAAACACGTTTGGAAAATGGATTACCTAACAGCAGAGGTATTTATTATAATCTGTTTACTGTGTGAGGCCGGTCGTGGCGCAGCGGCACGAGGTGTAACTGCAAAACCGACTGGTTGTGGGTTTGAATCCCACTCGAGGAGATGAAATATTTACTTAAATTTATATTTCCATTTCTTCGCTCTGGTGTCAAGGTTAAGCGCGGCGTTGAGTTCTGCCACTCAACACGCAATGCCTCCAGAATTCGGCAGAAAGTGGGGAACGGAGTGTCGTAACACTAGGTTCCCCCTGCCTACCCTGCTGTGTGCGGGATACAGCGTGAAGCTAATTTAATTAATTTAATTTAATTTGTTTACTGTATGTACAAACCGACTAACACCACTTTTTGGAAAAAACATATTAAAAATAATTTAAGTGTGAAATTACTTATCTTCATGACATGACTTTTTATTAGTTTTTTTTTCAGCTTCACGTTGCATCCTGCATGTAGCAGGAAGGGCAGAGGGAACCTACTGTTAAAGAACTCTCCTCCCCACTTTCTGGAGGCACTGCGTGTTGAATTGTCGGGGCTCAACGACGCGTTTTGCCGCTACACCAGAGAGAAGAAATGAAAATATTAAATATTTCATTTCCTCGAGTGGAGATCGAATCTATGGGTTCGATGCAGATATATCTATTGCGTTTACAGGTCTCAAACAATGTATATAAACAAACAATAAAAATATTTACCTATTTGCCATTTAAACGATCAGCAAAACAATCTGTTTATTTGTTTTCACCAAGAACGAAGAAGATATTATACAATATAAAAATAATGATAATTAAACTTTTATTTTACAGTGAAAGATTCGGCCTGTACGAAGTAAATTTTACAAATCCTGACCGTCCCAGAACCCCGAGGAAGTCGGCGTACGTCTACAAGCAGATCATTAAATCTAAGCGTTTGGACCTGAACTATGAGCCCAAACAATTTTACGAAGATATGGAGAAGAATGGGAAAAAAAATAAACTATAAAAATTGTGAAAATTATTTCGAATAAAATTTAAGACTTTATTTAACTTGTCTTTCTTTCTAAAATTTGCTGACGCAAGATAGTTTAACATATGACATTATTCATTTTAATTTATTCACATACAAAAATAATTGTCATTTATATTAAATACATTAGTAATATATATATCCTATATATATATATATATATATATATATATATATATATATATATATATATATATGATATATATATAGATTTGTATATTGATCTCTTGTACATTATAAAAAAATATATTTATCTAAAGAAACGTATTTTTTAATGAATTAATATGACTACTATGTCCAGATATCTTTAATAATAAACATTCTGATTACAAGTGATATTAACGAGGCACGCCTAAAGCCATAAATACATCATGATTATCAAAATTTCTTTCTTTTATAGCACAAGACATAGACAAATGCTGCAAAATAATACGCTCGAATAAAAAATACTATTGCACTATAATAACTCTAAAGTTAAAACATGCTTTACAATTTAGAGCATTAATCGTATTATTTACCCACATCGTTATTAAAATGTGTTGTGTTAAAAAAATGGGACGTATTATTGTAAGGTAAGATTTTTTTTTATATGTGGTGAATTGCTTGTTGAAATCAAGACGTGTCTAATTGCACATGATGATTGTGAATTCGATTCTTGATCCGGTCAATATTTATATTGCAATATTTTTGTTCCTCTGCAGAGGAACCATTGTTAAGCAGTTGTAGTTCATCGTTAAGTTTGGGCGTTTTTAATTTACGTGTTCTTCGTAACACTACGTACCTCTTAGCACTAGGTTCTTCTTAACACTAGGTCTATGTTAAACTCAAGTCCCCTCTGCCTACAGAAGCTATTAAAAAATAATATTTATGACGACAACGTTAAGTAGCTTGCAAGTTAGTTGCGGTTTCAATTCGATCGGCAATAAAATTTTTATGTTTTTTTTATTAAATTATAAGAAATACGGATCTGTATAAAGTATGCTTCTATTTTTATTTGTAGTTTATTATTACTAAGCTGTAAAACAGCGTCAACAGAAAATACTATAAGAAAATTCCCTGAAGGTTTTCAATTTGGCGCCTCTACTGCCGCTTTCCAAAACGAAGGAGCATGGAACAAAGATGGTAAGTATTCCTTTTTAATTTTATAATGATATAAAAAAAATTAAATATATTACATACACCATGGTAGTCAGAGGGAACCTAGTTTTAAGACATTCCGTTCTCTATTGTCGGCCAAATTTAGAATGCATTGCATGTTGAGTAGCGGAATGCCGCCCTTTGCCTCGACACCAGAGCGAAAAATACACATTCTAAATTAATATTAAAAAAATCGGTAAAGTGCGAGTCGAACCGATGCTTCCGTACCAATTTGAGGATGGTAGGCTAACGGAAAACATTTTTTTTTTAATTTTTCCTTTATCTGTATTATAAAACGTTGGTTGTTAGACTTCAGCTTCTTCTTCTTAGACTTGTTGGCTTAGAAGTTAGATTTTTTCACAGCTCTAAGTGACAGTAGAACTGAGTATTTCATATAAATTTCAGCTCGATAACAGACGACAGACGGACAACAAAGTGATCCTATAAGGGTTCCATTTTTTCCTTTTCGAGGTACGGAACCCTAAAAATATTAATTTATTTATTATTGTCGTTGTAGTTGTTATTGTCTAAAAGCTCTTCTAAATCATTCACTGTTTGTTTATCAATAAATAAATATAATTTATTGGAATAATTAGATAAGTATGCTAATGGCCGATTTTTATATACCTACACAAAAGTCAAAGGAAACCTATTTCAGAAGATGATGAAATTGATTTTATTTAAGAAAATTTACATTAAAGAAGTGTTGAAAGTAATAATTATATGAAAAGTTATTTTATTCTGTTTATATAAATAATAAATATATAAATAGCCTACGAAATAAACATAGTTATATTTTATATTTTCAAAACAAAAAAAATGTAATATCTTTTTACAGGTAAAGGTCCTTCCATATGGGATGTTGCTACGCATTCACCTTTTGCCGTAATCGACGGCAGCACTGCTGACGTTGCATCTGACTCTTACCACCTGTACAAGCGCGATGTTGAAATTATGAAAGAATTGGGCTTGGATTTCTATCGTTTCTCTGTATCATGGCCTAGGATTCTTCCTAATGGATTCATTGACAACATAAACCAAGCTGGCATAAATTATTACAATAATTTAATTGACGAAATGCTTAAAAATAACATCGTTCCCTTTCTTACAATGTATCACTGGGATTTACCTGAAGAGTTGCAGAAATTGGGCGGCTGGACGAACCCAGCTATTGTGGACTGGTTCGAAGATTACGCCAAGGTGTTATTCGATCATTTTGGCGACAGAGTTAAGCATTGGATTACTTTTAATGAGCCAAAACAGATTTGCTATGAGGGATACGGCACTCGCAGCAAAGCTCCTCTGTTAAATATGGGCCCAATCGCTACGTACCTCTGTGCCAAGAATATTTTGCTCGCCCACGCTAAAGTATATCATTTATATGACGGACACTATAGAAGTACCCAACGAGGATCGGTCGGCATATCTTTAAGTTTCACTTGGATTGAGCCATCGTCTGACTCTCCGGAGGACCAAGAAGCGGCGTCTTATATTCGTCAAGCCTATGTAAGTTTATAAGTTCAAAAATATATTATGAATTATATTATGGTATTATCTCGTAATAAATTGTGTCATTTTCGTTTTTTTGCTTACCACAGTGGGGCATGTATATCAGTCCAATTTTTTCAAAAGATGGCGACTTCCCGCAAGAACTGAAAAATAATATAGCTAACAAAAGCTCAGCACAAGGCTTTCGTAGATCATTGCTCCCAAGTTTTTCTCGAGATGAAGTAGAATATATAAGAGGATCATCTGATTTCTTTGGTTTAAATACATATACAACAAAAATAGCACATCGAAAAACAATCCAGATGGCCAAATCTAATATGACTTTGAATAATAATTATGCTTCGAATATACAATTGATCAAGAATTCTTCTTGGCCTCAAGCCCATTCATCGTGGCTACAGGTATTCTTTACTTACTTTGTTTAACTTTATATTTTGTATCTTAATTTTTAACAATTTATTTTTAATTGAAATTTACTCCTTCAGGAAGTCCCATGGGGTTTCAGGAAAGTTTTAATAGAAATCAAGAAACTATATAATAATCCAATAGTGTATGTAACAGAAAATGGCTGGTCCACATCCGGAGGTTTAGTTGATAATGACAGAATTCATTATTTAAGAACTTATCTCAACGCTTTACTAGACGCAGTTGAAGAAGGATGTAATATCAAAGGTTACACAGTTTTCAGTTTGATCGATAACTTTGAATGGTTTAGAGGATACACGTAAGATTTTTTTTTGTTAATTTTATATTACGCAAGGTAATTTATAATCATGTTTTTTCATTTTATCTACTTTTTCACTTTAAAGACATGCCGTGATGTGAATAAACGAAACGAAATAATTAAATATAATTATGTTATTTAATACAATTATTCTCCCGAATCGAAGACAGAACTGTCACGTTTATAATGTATTATGTACTTAACAATTGTGCGACGAAGACATTGTATTTTATTATTCTAAAAATATATTCTGCTTGCTAGTAGTATTACAATTAATTAATCTTTACAATATTTTTTTTTCAGAGTTAAGTTTGGTTTGTACGAGGTTGACTTTTCTGATCCAAATCGAACAAGAGTGCCCAGAAAGTCTGCGTTAGTATACAAAGAAATAATTAAAACGAAAACTTTAGATCTCAACTATGATTTGAACATTACATCAAATAACATTTAAAATCGAATTATTCATATAAGTTTTGTAGTCTCTACATAATTTAAGTAAGTTAAATTATAGAGATATTTATAATAATTATTTTTATTTTTTTATTTTAAGTATTTTTTTCTTAATATACATTTCTTAATATATGAGTTTTATTTATTGCATTTCTATGTTACGTATTTTTAAGTTCGATATTTCTAGATAGCTGCATCGTTACGGTGGCAAGAGTGTTTTAGGTATTTTTCTCATTTTAAAACATTTACATAATATCTGTGATCAAAATAAAATTTCAAATGTTAATATTTTAATTTTCATTTAATAATTAATTACATTAATCATTATTTTTAATGATAACATCACTACCAACAAAGAAAGAAATCGATACTATAATTGTATAAAGCGCATCCCTAACGTCAAAATTAGTTTGTTTATGTGTCACATGTCACTTTCTATACGTCCACACTTCTCATTTTCTTTCTTTATTTTAATGGAAAATGTGTGATTTAAACGACAATCCTATTAAGATGAGTGTTAAGTGGAATGGAAAGGAATATGAAATACCTGAATTATCGCCATCGGATTCAGTAGCAATGCTAAAAATTGCAATCGAAAATGCTACTGGGGTTCGACCGGAAAGACAAAAACTTCTTAATGTTAAGTTCCAGGGTAAATAATTTGAATTAATCTAAAAATTACCAATATTTTTTTATGACATAATTATATAACAGTTATGTTTTGATTACAATCAAAATAATTAGAGCAAAGTAAAATTATTTTAAAATAACAGCGCATCATGTAGGTACCTGCTTTTTAAATTATAAAAACAATAACATAAAGTAAAGGATTTATTGTCGTTATTCAAACAGACTCGCTATTTTACTTTAGTTCAATCGTAATAAATTTCAGTATTTCACCTACAACTAATTTACCTACTTTTATATTAAATATATCTTTATTTTTTTATCGTTATTGATTAGTGTATACTAAAACTAATAATTGAACAATGTATTAATATGAATTGTATTGTTCATTTATACTAACACTTTAAAGTAACTTAAATGCTGCTTTTTAGAAAATCTATTAAATATAGTATATTTAATAATTAAAATATAATTTTGAAAGATAAATTTACTTAATATTAGTAGTAAAATAAACTGTTCATATTTACATTCAGATACTGTGATGCTCTGTACCATGATGGCCTCTATTTTTCGATTAGTATTAATTTTTACTATATCACCCAAGTTTTATAACTCCAATTCATCATAGGACAATTTGTTCCTTTCTGAATTAGACACACTTGTTAAGTATTGAAACTTAATGCTGCACTTTATCTTATCACTGGCAAAATTAATATAATTGACTCCTCTAAATGAGAATCAAACCCATTATATTTAAATTAAAATTCTGTGCCACAATAGTCTATAACATGTGGTTTCAGACTTGTTGTCAAATAGAAATAACTAAGAGTTGTAATGACCCCCTTGGTCATATCCAGAGATTTTTTTCTAGGGAGGACCTGGACTTTAGCTATGAACAGATATGTTCGTGTAAATGTTGTTTTTAATTTATAATCAAAAAAATTCTTACAACTAATGTTTATAACTTTTATAACTTTTTCTTATTTAACTCTTTCTCGTTTTAACTTACTCTTATGTAACTTTTTCTTATATAAATTTCTGGGGTTGGCACCAAATTCTAAGATGGATATGGTCCATCCAGCCTCCCCTATTCCTACGCCTATATATAAACCTTTACCCTTGTTGGATAAATGGACTATTTAATACTAAAAACAATTATCAATTAAAAATCAAATTAATAGTTCCTGAGATGAGCATGCTTAAATAAACAAACTCTTTAGATTTATAATGTGATAATAGATTTCAAATATTGTTTCTTAAAAGAAGTTCAATTACAGGTAAAGTGGCGACTGACAACTGCACTTTATCAGATCTGAATCTAAAGCCAAATCTTAAGATAATGATGATGGGTTCTTTGGAAGAGGCAATAGAAGGTGCCAGAACAAAACCAGATGTAGGCGACGAGGTTATTAATGATCTAGACATTGAAGAGGAGGAGGTTGATGTTGAAAATCAAGAGGTGATTTTTTTACAGTATTTTCCTTTGTTTTAGATTCAGATATCCTCCTTCTATATAGGAGGATAAGCAGAGGAAACTTAGTGTTCAGACACTCCATTCTTCATGCAATGCCCAAATTTTGAGACAGTGTTAAGTACTGAAATTCACAATGTTGCTTTTAATGTTTTACATACTTGTTAAAAGAGCGAAGGAAGGAAAATAATTTAATAAACCATTAGTTTTACAGTCAGATACTGTCCCATTGCACCACAACCTTTATTCCTTTCAATGTTATTATGATGCACTTTTGAATTATTAGTCTCAAAATGATTATTACAATACAAGTCTAAACTAAATGCTGAAAATTCATATTATACATTCTTTTGTAATATTTGGTTAGGTGCACAAATTTTCTAAATCAGTCTTGTAATAATAAGTACAAAGTGGAGAACAAAAATGTCTTATCATAAGGATCTCTTTGAATATTTAGAAAGCATAATATAGGAATATGTAAAGAATAATAACCATTATTATTTTCTTACAGATATATTTAACAAAAATAAACAAAAGGGTGAAAGATTATAAAATAAACATATTAAATGAGCCGCGGCCGGGCAAGAAGTTGCTTGTACTAGACATAGACTATACACTATTTGACCATAGATCTGTAGCAGAAACTGGTAGGTGATTTTTTTTTTCCATTTTATTAATATTAATAAAAAAATTAATCTTATGTTATAAGAATAATAAAAAAATAAAAATAAATTAGCTTCACGCTGTATCCCGCACACAGCAGGGTAGGCAGAGGGAACCTAGTGTTAAGACACTCCGTTCCCCACTTTCTGCCGAATTCTGGAGGCATTGCGTGTTGAGTG
>DWQW01006998.1:0-15563 GCA_018249695.1 Heliconius erato demophoon | reverse complement strand
GACACCAGAGCGAAGAAATGGAAATATAAATTTAAGTAAATATTTCATCTCCTCGAGTGGGGATCGAACCCACAACCAGTCGGTTTTACAGTCACACTTCGTGCCGCTGCGCCACGACCGGCCTCAAACACCCTCAAACGCTTCAAAAACTTTTTATAAAGATTTTAATGAAGATTTTATGTAAGACTGCATTTAGTCTGCAGTAACTATTGTAAGTAATTTTAGTGTTTGCTAAAAACTTTACTGACTCACTTTATTAGTTCATGGAAATTGAACTCATTAAGAAAACCAAAAACAGCAAACCTAAGCTTAATTAGCAATTTCTGGATCTTTCGAATATTCACTTTTATGCTAGTTTTTAATTTTTGAGAGAAATTTTATTTAATTTATATATTTTTTGTCTATTCGAATTGAAACAATATGAATTTTGTTAAAAATCCTTAAAGCCGTTGAAGCTGCCGTTGTTTTACTATGTCATAAAAAGAAAAAAAAAGAATAATCTATTATCTTCCAAAAATCACTGTCACTGAGGATAGTCATGGCGCGGGGGCACACGGGATCTTGTTACGACACCATGTAAACGATTGCGGAGAAATGAAAATATAAATGAAAATAAATATTTTATCTCTTCGGGATTTGAACCCACAACCAGTCGATTTTACAGTCACACTTTGTGGCGCTGCGCCACGACTGGCCTCAAGGAAATGAAATATTTAATATTTTCATTTATTAGCAAAAACGCGGCCTTGAGTTCCGCCACTCAACATACAATGCTTCCGGAACTCGGCAGAAGTGAGCCTTAGAGTGTCTTAACACTAAGCTTCCTCCACCTACCCTGCCACATACAGAATACAGTGTGAAGCTAAAAAAAAAGGAAAAAAATCACTGCGTTTGTCCCCATTAAAATGATAGCGATGAATACTGTAAATTATAGCGCTTGTGAAATAAAATCAGAACATAAAATAATAATTTTTAGTAGGACAATATATGAACGTTCCCAACTGATCTTAATAGTTCCAGGAAACAAAGTAAGTGAACACATAGTTTCCATACACAAAATTACTTTACCAACTACTACCCCACACATAAACTTTGCCACGATTATGGCAAAGTTCTCATACTTAAACCAGTAAATTTCGTACCAGACATTTAAAGCTTTAATAAAAACTGTTTACTTAGACGAAACAACTACAAAATGCCTATGGTAAACTAGTTTTTCTTATAATTTTAATTAAAATATATTTCAGTTTATTAATGGTTTTTCTGTACAAGGAGGAGGTCGTCAATTCGAATATATTTATGTTTATGTTGGTTATCTCAGAATTTTTGACTTTGACTGGGTGAAACGATTTTGATGATTCCTTTTGTATTTGAAAGCTGGTGCTTCCTGTGTGGTCCCACTTTAATTTGGCCCATTTCTGATAATGATATCCAGAATAAAATCACAAACGTCTTAAATTTGCATAATATGTGTGTGCGCGACAAATGGACGAATAACTCAATTTCGATGTTCCTGAAAAACTTTATTACATTATAATAAAAGCTTAACAAAAAAAGTGGTGTAAGCAAACTTGTCTTTGACATGACAGCTACAAAAAAATTAACTATATATAATATATTGCTAGACTATTCAAGATACGAATATTGCTTAAATCCAATTGTTTATGTAAATTTATAAGGCGACCATTATGCGAATTTTTAGCTTCACACTGCATCCCACACTTAGCAGTGTAGGCAGAGAGAATCTGCGAATCTAGTATTAAGACATTCCGTTCTCATTAAGACGCTTCCGTTACTCACTTTCTTCCAAATTCTGGAGGGATTACGTGTTAAGTAGCAGAACTCAACGCTGCGCATTACCTCGTTATATCTTCAAATGGAAATCGAACTCACTACCTATCGAACATGTCCTGTTTACAGTCGCACGCTTATACCCCACGAATCACAACTGGCCTCGACTTATCGAGGTGCAACGGAACAGCGTAAACCGTAATGACCGTCATGTAAACGTGATAGTTATAGGTTCAATACCCATTCGATTGATTGCCTTTTTTTGACAATAAGATAGAGGATATCAAGTTTCATCAATCGATATTTCGAATTAAGATCGACAGCGGAGGACGGAGCATTTTGACATTAGGTTTTCTTTTTCAAGCTATATAAGCTTTGGCGGAGTAGAAAAAACAAGCATAAAAAAATATTTGTAAAAACAAAAACCCCGACTGCATAAAACTAAAAATAAAATAAACAAGTCCAATAGTTTATTAGGGTTAACAGTCGGGACCTCTTTAAGTTATGCGGGGTTCCTGGTAAAGATTTTATTGATTGAAGAATTACTTATAGGTCCCGACTCTTAATTCTAATAAACTATTGGACTTGTTTATTTTATTTTTAGTTTTATGCAGTCGGGGTTTTTTTTTTACAAATATTTTTTTATTTTTCACTTTTTTGTTAGAATTCATTATAGTAATCATAATCATGATATACCGTTTTGAAATCCTCGTAGTAAGTTCTTGAATTTGAGACTCATATTGTGGTATTCGAAACGAAAAATTTTTTTTTCACTAAGTCCAATGGCCGCCATGATTGTTTTTTATTAACGTCACCTATCTAAGAACACTTGGGGTGCTAATACAAATCTAACGATACCTCAATTATGTATATCCGTTCAGCGGTTCTGGAGATATGAGGTAATAAAGAATATTACATACATACAAGATACGCGCGAAAAACATAACCCTTCCTTAGCAGTCGGGAAACATAAGAATCTTATTAAATACTGTACAAAGTTTCATAAACCTAATAAGCGTTTTATTAGTATATTAATTTAGAAATATGAGACATACTTATCAAGTGCAAGCTCATATAGATTGTAAAAGTGTTTCATAAAAAGTTAAACAAAAAATTATATATGTAATATAAATTATATAGATTTTTAATTTTTTGTATATTACTTCAAACAATTCCTGTCCAGCAGCAATATTAAAGAATAGTAATATATAAAGACAGATATAGAAAAATATTACAATAAATCAGCTTCACGCTGTATCCCGCACACAGCAGGGTACGTAGAAGGAACCTAATGTAAAGACACTGTGACGGTGACGGAACTCAACGTTGCGCTTTGCCTCGGCACCAGAGCGAAGAAATGAAAATATAAATTTAAATAAATATTTCATTTCCTCGAGTGGGGATCGAACCCACAACCAGTCGCGTTTACAGTCACATTTTGTGCCTCTGCGGCACAACCGGCCTCAGAACGGTACAAGAATAAAGAAAGGTCAGTACTTTAGACGAGCCAAATATCTTAAGAATCGAACCAAATATCTTGTGATGAAGACATGTGTAAAAGAAACCTAGAAAGTTTTATTTTCTATATAAATAACACTTTAAAAATGTTAAAAATATTTGCCTAAATTATAAAATTACAAAGGCTTTAAATTATAATTAAAATGTTTCAATTTTTTTGCTAAAACCGAATTAATCAATCACCATTAATCATTAATAAATAAACAATTAATCGATTAATTTCAAACAAATTAATTGCCGTATCAATCTGTAATCAGCACTTAGTAATTTGAGGCCAGTCGTGGCGCAGTGGCACAAAGTGTGACTGTAAAACCGATTAGTTGTGGGTTCGATCCCCACTCGAGGAGATGAGATAATGACTTAAATTTATATTTCCATTTCTTCGCTCTGGTGTCGAGGCAAAGCGCAGCGTTGAGTTCTGCCACTCAGCACGCAATGCCTCCAGAATTCAGTAAAAAGTGAGGGACGGAGTGTCTTAACACTAGGTTCCCTCTGCCTACCCTGTTGTATGCGGGAAACAGCGTGAAGCTTATTTATTTATTTTATTTATTTAAATATGTTAGGTTCTACTTTGAATGCTAAACTATTTTATGCAAATTAACCTAATTAATCAAAATGATGTTTATAGAATTCAAATTGCATCACATTTTCGATAATTTCAAATCAAATTTATACAAATTTAATAGTTTAGAGGACGAATATTATAAAGCTTTACGCCTGTAATAATAATATAGCAAATATTCATATAGTCGTATCGTCAACTTTGTGCCTGTAAAATTATAAAGGCAATGCTTTCTTTAGAGGTTTTGCAATTATTTAGTTTTAGTTAAGCAATTAAAATGTTTTCTTTTACTAGTATTTTATTTATTTTTATGTAAAATGAAAAGACCATTCTAATGTAGTGGTACAGCGGCGGCACGAAGTGTGACTGTAAAACTGACTGGTTGTGGGTTCGATCTCCACTCGAGGAGATGAAATATTTACTTGAATTGATATTTCCATTTCTTCGCTCTGGTGTCACGCAATGTCGAGTTGAGTTCTGCCACTCAACACGCAATGCCTCCAGAATTCGGCAGAAAGTGGGGAACGGATTTTCTTAACACTAGGTTCCCTCTGCCTATCCTGCTGTGTGCGGGATATAGCGTGAAGCTGAATATTTTTTTTTATTTTTTAGGCATCTATTGAAGAAGAGAGAGTCTCGAGGAGTTATTTTTACTTAATCCACTAAAATTTCCGCTCACATACCGACCTATCCACTCAGTTGTTTTATTTAAGTACATATTACATTAGCATATTCGATTGCAAATAAAAAATTAACATATTTATTGCAAATCTTCTAACATACATACACTCATTTTATCTGATAAATATTCTTACCCTATAGCTCTACATACAAATTTCTAAGAAACCTTTTATTAAAATCTTTTGAAAGTAACAAATACTTTAAAGAAATATATCCTTTATTCTTATAGAACATTAGAGCCTAAATGCTTTGTCATATTTGTGTTTTAGATGCTCTTCTCTAGATACAAAATCGCGGTAATATTTGTAAGTTACCTCCAAAATACTCGACTCACGCGTAAATTCTATAAATATTTGAATTTTGTTAGCAATGTATGAAAGCTTAAGGTAAAATGCGGTTGCTATATTCCTCATATAATACTTTTATTAATGTTTAAGTCCATTTGGCGCAGTGGGAGCGTGTGTCTGCTAGCACGACGATTGTGGGTTCGATTCCCACTCGATCAATTATGTTAATTTTAATTATTTCATTATACTTTCTTTCTTTATACTGTGTGTAAATGCTTTTAACACTGACGCACTGGCACATTATGTGATAATATGAAAGAAATGTGTGCACATTATGTGATAATATGAAAGAAATGTATCGTTTTTCTTCAATAAGTTTTTTTATTTTTTCATATTGATGTTGAAGGGCGATTAGTGGGCGAAGCAAATATAGAGGGAAACCCCCTAATGTAAAAAGAAGAAAAGAGTATGAGTATATAGTGTATATTACATTTTTCATCTTACAAGTGTAGATTCAAATCTCGGTACATACGTATGTAAAGTAAAATTATTTTTTACCAGACCAAGGAAATAAATATATGAATATTAATAGATAGATATAATAAATGAGGCCAGTCGTGGCGCCGTGGCACAAAGTGTTACTGTAAAACCGACTGGTTGAGGGTTCGATCCCCACTCGAGGAGATGAAATATTTACTCAAATTTATATTTCCATTTCTTCGCTCTGGTGTCACGCAATGCATCCAGCATTCGGCAGAAAGTGGAGAACGGAGTGTCTTAATACTAGGTTCCCTCTGCCTACCCTGCTGAATGCGGGATATAGCGTGAAGCTGATTTATTTTTATTTATTTTTTTATAATATATTAAAGAATTGAACCCACAACCGGGCGCACGCTTTTGCCACTGCACCACGAATGGCCTCAACCGTACATTAGAACGAACAATTAAATTCTATATTAAATAGACTCTATTTATCAACTAGATAATTCCATCACAAAATGGTACCGCGGTTAACCAAACTGTAATGCATTAATAGAAATAATAACACGTTAGTATATTAGCGAAATTTAATACAGAATAATTTTTACATAGCTATGGCTGGTTGAATTGCAAACGCGAAGAGTATGAGGCCAATTCACACACAAGAAATTATTTTTTAATAAGACTCTCTCTTTACTTCTTTGATAAGACAAAGAACGGCATTGAGTTCCGCCTTTTAACATGTTTATATAGACATAACTCCACACAGTATAGAAGAGGGAAGGAAGAGTGAACGTAATATTAAGATATTCTTTTCCTTTGCATTGTAAATTAAGTTCTGGAACTCAACGCCGCGCTTCATCTTATTATCAGAGGGAGATAATGAAAACAATTCATTCCCCTAAATACAAATCGAACCCACGACTGTCGTGATTAACATTAATTTCAATTAAGCCAGACGTTGTCTGTCCCTTTCTTTAAGCTTGCCCCTGAACGGACAGTTTTTACAAAACTAAATTTTATATTTATTGTTATCTTTAAAATAATATTATTTTTATACTATAAGGTAATTTTTGGTAAAAAGTATTATCTTTTTCATACAAAATATCGTTTACCTAATACCTACCAAAGTTTAATACGCAAGAATGGAGTCCAAGCCACAACATCAATACTCTATAATCCACGTAAACGCATCAATATCCTCATCAACCCTAATTTGACATATTGTTACCGGTAATATGTGGTAAACCATAGGTTATGGAATTAATTACAGCTAATATATGATAGTCTAGGCCACAGTGTCAAGAGGAATACGTGAGGTTGTCGATTTTGATATAGTAAAAGTTTTAATGGGACCAGTCGTGGCACAGCACTATGGATAATGGTAGAACAACGGCAGATCAAAATTCATTTTTACTAAAGTCTTCCTTGACGCGCTTTTTATTTTTTTTTAAATAGTATAATAGTGGACCTTTAATGTAATGAATTATTTTTTCGTGAATTACATTTGGAATATATTTTTTTTAATTGTGAGAAAATGTAATACGTAAGAATGTCTATTTCAGGTTGTTCGCATCGATACTTTAAACTTAATTTCCTTAAAAAAATGTGCAAATAGGTATAAAGTGTTATATATTTTTAAAAAGCCTATAGTATGTAGATTTTAAAACAATTATTATATTGTGGATTTTGTGACTACATTCTTATAAAAAATATTAACAATAAGTGAAGAGAAAAAAAGTACGTACTTAAAGTTCATCGAGACTTTTGACAGTTACCGACGTCTACCGACGCGTTACATTTGATGTTGTTTTATAGTCCAGATATTCATAAATAATATTTATTAAAATCAGCTGCGGAAACGTGCGGTTTTAGAAGTTATCACGAAAACTACGATACAAGTCGGGGAACAAGAAAACTCTATCTATTGAAATTTCTAATGTTGTACTATTTAATTAATTAGATTGCGGTAAATTTCAATTAAATTATTGTTATTTATTAATAAAAGAACGATTTATCTACATTTTGCACACATTTTGAGGTATAACTAATTAATAAAATGCACACTACCCTCATTTATGAAATTATATAAAGAGAGTGAATTCATTTAATAAAACTCTTACAAATTAGTAATAAAATTACTAACAGACGTTTGATTGTTAAGTAACTTCACTAAATTTCAAAGTGGCTAATACTTTTAAGTGTTCCAAGCGTGAATTATTACTCCTATACATTGAAGGAGGAAAAAAACTTGAAGCAATCAATATTAGCTATTAATATTTCTTAAAGAAAAGTATCATGTTTCTGTAGACAACATGTGTTTTATTATCAGCGACATTCAAAGGAATCTTATTAGTTCCTTTAATAAACAATGGACAGAAGCGTCCCGGTAAAAAAAATAGTTTTTTTAAAAAAAACAACGAAAATATGGTTTGATTCTGAATATTTGTTAACCTTACCAATCATTAAAGAAGTAGCATCTGAGAACTCACCATCCACATTTTCTGGAAAATGCGGAAGACCCTGTGTCCCTATGGGGACCCATCAGAATCAACGAAGAGGCGAAAAAATACATGTATTTAAGGAATTTAACAAACGAATGAGATGCCAAGAATGCACAAGGTGCACAAGTATTAAAAATTTCGCCTACATCATGCCAGAAAGTGCTCTCGATCAGCTACAAATGAGGATGTATTTTATACTCTTCTCTACACATCAGATCCGTACATTTCCAGTCATAGAAAAACATACGAGTATAGCAAAAGTGTGAAGGCACTTCATGAAGATACTCTAGATCTTTTAAAATTGAATGAATTTATTATGGATCCCGAAGTTCACCAAGTATAATTAAATATAATATACTCATCGTATAATATACATTCATTTCTAATATTATTCTACTTGTAAATCAGTTTTTGTAAATATTATATTTTATTAAATAAGTATATGTGTACGCGTAATTTCTTACTTAAATAGATAACAGCTTAAGAAACATTGTTTTTTAATAAATTAATTTAATAATATATTTTTATTGCTATATAGTAGTAATAAAAATATATTATTAAATTAACAGCTAAATATATTATTAAGATAACAGCTTAAGAAACATTGTTTTTTAATAAATTAATTTAATAATATATTTTTATTACTACTATAAGTAGTGTGGACTAAGGAAATTATTATTTTATTCTTTTCTTTATTTTTTTAATATATATATACTCCAATAAAAGTATAATATCTGAACGTTACCTAAAGCGCTATTTTATACTTTATGCTTGTGCAAAAATTCAATTGTTTATCTTAACAAATAAAAAAGTTATCGATTTTTGATCTGATACAGACCTCAATTGCCCATAGTGCACAGGGGCGGCAAGAGTGTGACATAAAATTTCTAGTATTTTTATTTCTTCGCTCTGGTATCGGGGTATGTGTGGCGTAGAGTTCCGCCACTCCTCAAGCAATGCCTTTAGAATTCGATGGAAAATGGAGAATGGAGTGTCTTAAAACTAAGTTCCCTATGAATACCCTGCGGCGTGCAGAATACAGCGTGAAGCCTAGCCGAGCGATTTTTCGAAGTTTCCTGTAGTAACTATAAGTTTTACAAATTATTTTTAAACTTATGTCAGTCAAAAATTATGTTGTCAGTTTGTTGACATATCAATAGTTTCATTGTGCATTTTATCTATGTAAATGTTGTAATAGTGATATATTTTTGAAAATATATGAAGCATAAAGAAAACAGATGTTCTAGCATTACACGTAAGGGCGTGGTATTATAATGATTAGGTAAATCAATACAATCATGAGGCCGTTATAGCGCAGGAGTCCAAGCGTGCGACTGTAAGCATGACGACTATGGGTTCGATTCCCACTGGAGGGAATGAAAGATTTAATATTTTCATGTCTTTGCTCTAGTAACCAGGCAAAGCGCGTTGTTGAGGTCCGCCACTCAACACACAATGTCTCGAGAATTTAGGGGAAGGTGAAGAACGGTTGTTGTGAGAATAACCTAGTGCTACAACACTCAATTGTCCATGTCCATATGATTATATAGTGATTTAGAATATTATAATAATTTAAAATAAAATTTAAAAAAATAACAATTTTAATGTTTATAGTAAGGAAAAGAATTCCTTATTATATCATGATAATAAAATAAAAAAAACATTAATATTAATCTTAATCTTATTATACCATGATAATTTTAAAAAGAGGCCAGTTGTGGCGCAGGGGACAAAGTGTGACTGTAAAATCGACTGGTTGTGGGTTCGATACCCACTCGAGGAAATAAAATATTTATTTACATTTATATTTTCATATTTTCGCTCTTGTTTCGAGGCAAAGCGCGGTGTTGAGTTCTGCCACTCATCACGCAATGCCTCCAGAACTTGGCGAAAAGTGGGGGTCGGAGTGTTTTAACACTAGGTTCCCTCTGCCTGCCCTGCTGTGTGCGGGAATTTTAAAATTTAAAGACATACACCTACCACATCAAAATACAGAAAATGCACCATTGTAAAGAAAACACTATAATTTTTTCCTGAATGAAACTACGACTTTTATAGACATATCTATATCCCAATATCTTTTGTTCTCAATATGTAATCTTATCCCATTACACAGACGCTATGAAATAACAAAACTTGACTTCCACAGGATCGGAACGAGGAAAACGCTCATTTGAAGGGACACTTTGACTGATGGGTGACCCTATTAAGAGGCTGGGTCAACTAGTCGACGCATTCGGACGTATGTGGAAACCAGATTAAGAAAAGCTCTTCGATTCGCAAAAGTTGGGGTAATCTCAAGGCAGGAAGGTCCAAGAGTATTGGTACAGGAAAGGTCAACTATGCTGGACAGTGGGCATTACGCGGTTGAGAAAACAGACTTAATATGATAGACAGGACTATTTCGATTTGTCTGTGTCAAGAAGAGATTGACTTTTTTAATGTAATATTTTTTCTTGTATTAAAGAGCAAATTTTTGAATATTGGAATGGTTTCAAGTTTAAAATAGTATATATAAGTTGGAAAGCCTGGCTTTGTATCCTCCATAAGCAGGCTTTCTCAAGCAACATCAGTTTATTCTCCTTTTATATTTTTTTTCTGTCCACCAGAATCAGTCGTGGCGCAGGGGCATAAAGTGTGACTGTAAAACCGACTGATTTGGACCGACGGGTTCGATCCCCACTCGAGGAAGTGAAATATTTATTTAAATTTATATTTCCATTTCTTCGCTCTGGTGTCGAGGCAAAAGGCGTTGAATTTTGCCACTCAACACGCAATGCCTCCAGAATTCGGCAGAAAGTGGGGAACGGAGCGTCTAAGCACTGGGTTTCCTCTGCCTACTCTACTGTGAAGCGTGAAGCTGATATTTTTTTTTCTGCCATATCCTTACAGATAATATTGTTACTTTAAGAGAGTCAACCCACATATTACAAGTTTCAAGACAAAGAATTATAAAGAAGAAGGTTTAAAGAACAAAATATAGATTGTCTCTGTAACTTCTAAGCTTTGAGTTAAGCTTCGATAATTTAATTGCTGAACTTCGAATTTTGTTAAATTATTTTATTTTTATTTAATCATATTATATCATTTTATTATTTACCAAAAGTGGCGAACGATATTTTAAATATAATTTTACAAATTTTACATTTCTTAATATTATTAATTGAATAAGGCCAGTCGTGGCGCAGGGTCACAAAGTGTGCCTGTAAATCGACTGTTTGTGGGTTCTATCCCCACTCGAGGAGATGAAATATTTATTTACATTAATATTTTCATTTAGTCGCTCTGGTGTCGAGGGGAAATCGCGGCGTTAAGTTCCGCTACTCAACACGCAATCTAGTCTTAACACTAGGTTCCCTCTGCCTATCCTGCTGTGTGCGGGATACAGCGTGAAGCTGAAAAAAAAATGCTAGATATATATATATTTTCAAAACAGAAACACGAAACGCCATCAAAAGTTATTAAATTATGTAAACTCTATTATTTGAAGCGACTAATCCCATAATAATAATTGAATTGCATTACAGTAATGAATTTTGTTTTTCAAAACATCAGCTTATCTTTTAATAACGTTTATGTTAATGAGAAGCCATCGTGGCGTAGTAGACAGCGTGTGACTGTTAACGTTATGAGTGTAGGTTCGATTACCTGGAAAGGGAAATAAAAATTGATTTTCTTTTTTATACTGAAACAGGCTTGCATTTGACTGCAATAAACATGATTAAGCGTTGATGCGGTCTACGGTGTTGCACGCTTGCCTAATAAATACCTATTCACTGTGTTTTAGAAAAATACCATATTGTATATTATCGAAAATTTTATGTATTTAATATTTTCTTTTTTTGCTCTAGTATCAAGACAAAGGGCGGCGTTATGTTTCGCTACTCAACACGGAACGCCTTCAGAAATTGGCGGAAAGTAGGTAGCGGTGGGTTTTACACTAGAAATGTCTTATACAACCCTGCTATATATGGGATATATAGTGAACTTGAAAGAAAAAAAGTATGTCATAGAAAATACAGACGCTGGCAATAAGTTCTATTCTCTGGCTTATGCGAATGAAAAATGCGATTCATCAAGGCATTTCCTTCATACCTTAGGTTGCCAGCATGTATAGATGAGGTCAAGCTGTTTTCCTAGAGGTAGTTAGGTATAAAGTGGTAAGAGGAATTAAGTTTGCAATTCTAAGGAAATATATACGGTAAAATACAGACAACGAGGTAACCCTCCGCTGCTAAAGGCTCTGCAGTTAAGTATCAACGAGGGTCTTTTTATTTCTTCTTTTTGACTATAGACAATAGACTTTAAAGCCTGTAATTGGTACATGGCAGATCCATCTTATAAATGAGAGCAGTACTCCATACGCATACATGGACTTACTTGTGCTTTATATCTCTGAATTACATTGTATTCCCCTATTTAGTTTAGTTGTCCAATGCGCGATCTCAAATTCAAACGAAAAGAAAAAACCGACCAAATGCATGCGGTTCCGTACAATAATCTATAAAAACGGCAAAAAATCACATTTGTCGTATGGATACCTCTTATATATCTCTATCTTATTATCTAAATACCTATTTTAATTAGTTTTTTAGTATCTCTTGTAATAGCGGCTAAATATCTGTGAAAATTTTAACTGTCCATCACGGTTCATGGGATAGAGCTTGTATCGAATTTACACCGAATTTAACAATTTTCACACAATTTTCGATGAAGCACAAGTTAAAAAGCAGACCGGTTAACCAAAAATATTTCAAAAACCTCCGAACGAAAATAGAATCCTAATTCATGGACTAGGTTCGGGCACTTTCCAAATGACGTCGATATTTTTATAGGCCTAAGTGATCCTAAAATGAAAGGAAACTATGAAACTAAGACTTTTTTCATAAGCTTAGTTTCAATTATCATAAACCTAAGTTAACATTTGGATCAAAATGAACAGTTTTTACTACAAGGCGTTCATATTTTACGGTATTTTTATTTGTTTCTCCTTAAATATATACCGTTGGATCTTTTGTTTTTTATATGTTTTCTTATCCTATGTTAGTTTTTACTGTTTTATTATATAAGGAAATATACAAATATGACACCAAAGTAGTCATATAGTCATATATTTAGAGGACTTTGACTGACTTGAGTTGAAGCATTGTTACTAGTCACCAAGAAAACTTAGTGATTTTATGTTTTATTGTTGACACTACTACTCAAAAATTCGTATTAGTTTAAATTTTAATTACTTTTTTATTCCACACTGTGTACTACGCATAACAGGGTAAGATATTCCGAACATTTTTTGAGATATTGCGTGTTGAGTAGCGGAACTCAACGCCTGACTTTGTATTGGTACCAATGCGGGGAATTGAAATTAAGCAATACAGAAAAAAAAATTAAAACCCAAAACGCTCACGTTTATAGACAGTCGCTTTGCCTGGCTGTGCTACGATGGTCTCAATATAATAATTATGTATTTTTTATGGAAAGGACAGGGCAAACGAGCGTAACGATCACCTGATGGTAAGTAATCACTGTTGCCCACGACTCCGTGCTACACCAGAGAAGATAGAATTTAGAAATGCGTTGTCGGCCTAGAAAGAGTAAAATATATTATTGCAGCATTTTCTGTTTACTGGAGCTTAGAAGCCTAATAAGTGAGGACTTATTGGGCTTCTAGACTGCAAACTTTATATCGGGAAACATAACATTAATATTATAAGAAATAATTTGCCAGGAATACGTTAACTAATACTTAGTAGTTTAACGTCACTATTTCGTTATAAGAATGATAGTTATTAGAGGTCGTCGTGGCGCATGGACGTAAGCGTGGAACTGTAAAGACGGTTGTGGACTCCCATTCGCTCTGGCAAAGCGCGGTGTTGAGTTCCGCCACTCAACCTTCTGCCTCAAGAAGGCTCTTGATACTAGATTTCCAGGTTTCCTTGCCTGTGAAGTGCGGGATATAGCGTAACCTAAAAAAATATTTATATAAGAAATCATTTGCCAAGTTAACTACTATATAATTATTAATATTATTCATACATATTTGCATAAGCGAATTGCATTAATGTAAACTCCGTAGATATGTAGGCATTACTTTTTTTTTCAGCTTCACGCTGTATCCTGCCCACAGCAGGGTAGGCAGAGGGAATCAATAATAGCATAGTGTTAAGACACTCCGTTCCCCACTTTCTGCTGATTTTTGGAGGCATTGCGTGTTAAGTGTAATGAAAATATAAATTTAAGTAAATATTTCA
Source organism: Heliconius erato demophoon (assembly GCA_018249695.1). Lineage (NCBI taxonomy): Eukaryota > Metazoa > Arthropoda > Insecta > Lepidoptera > Nymphalidae > Heliconius > Heliconius erato. The sequence goes on along the minus strand of DWQW01006998.1, from coordinate 1,489 downwards.
TCTCCTCGAGTGGGGATTGAACCCACAACCAGTCGGTTTTATAGTCACATTTTGTGCCGCTGCGCCACCACTGGCCTCAGGCATTACTTATTTACCTATATTATACAAAAAAAATTAAAATTGTCCTTTGTCCAATCTTAAAAATCAATTATACGCTACAATGTCCTGAACAAGGGCAATATTATGGTTTCACAAAAGAAATTTCCAACGTATTCATCCGCTTTGCCTTGCAATATTCGAATTTCTCTAGGGATATCACTCAGCTCAAAGTGGACTCGTTCTTGATACTGAAATTTTAATAGCACGCATTGCTTACTGCGTCTACTGTGTGAGCTTTACTTCACCGCGGCGGTTGTGGTGGTGTGGGGAAATCGTAAAGATCAAAGGTTGTTTTTTATTTTGTAAACAGCATCTTGTGTGCTTTTTAAAAGCAAAGCGGAATCTCGCTTTTTCACACGTAGCAGGATACGCATAGGGAATGTAGTATAAGGACACTCCGTTCTCTACTAGCTGTCTAGCGTCAATATTACTAAAAATCGGAAAAACGACAATTATTTTTTTAATTATTCCTCCGAGTGAGAATCGAAACCTCAGCCATCGCAATTTAAGAAAATCCAGAAATGCGAATGGATTTTGCTATGCCTAATTTCTTTGTTTAGCTGAATGAGAGAGGACGTAGAGTTTTGGCTATACATTTACTTCCTTTACAGATCGACGCCTTTTGCCGCTTAGATGGATAGAGGCCGCTTTTCGTCTTATTTTCGAGTCAAAGCGGGTTCACCGGATCTCAACGCCGCGCTCTGTCAAGCCAAGCAGTAAATCGAATATACAACCGAAGGCATAGCGATCCCGCTGTGTTGCTGTCTTGTCTAAAGACGACTCGTCACTTCTTCTACTTTAAAGTCGTAAGCAGAATAAAAACTATTTTGAAACTTTGATAAGTATCTCCACCAATATTTCCAAAAGCACAAGTGTTGTATATAAAATATGTGACCTAAATCTGCAATGTACAGACAAAATATTTTATAATAAAATCTCTATTAGTAACTTTAGAAAATTTTACAGTAACAATTTGTCAAATTTTACAATATTCAATTACAATAGAAGAACTAAATCGTAAAAATGGAACAGAAAGACGAATTAGCAGTGATACATTTTTATTGTGCACATATAAAAGTTTACTGTCCTTACCTTCGGTGGGTTCGTATTTGGGTGAAGGAATAAATCAAACGGGACCAGGATATTATCGTTCTCGCCTAGTATGTGGTTACCATACTACTACTATAGAATTTATATATGCTGTTACTACTAATAGTAGTATATAATAAAGACCTACAGGTCCCCGTAACGCAATGGAGCAGTTAGATAGATAGATAGATAGAAAAACTTTATTGCACACAAAGCTGTTACAGATAAAAAAATAGAGAACAATCTTAAAATAATTCCAGAGCGTGCAAAGGCGGTCTTATTGCTGATAGCAATCTCTTAC
>DWQW01006997.1:0-15568 GCA_018249695.1 Heliconius erato demophoon | reverse complement strand
CGTTAGAGTAGTATTCCACACTGGACTCATACAGGGCGGGAGCAGACGCGCAGTCCACCTTGAACCACCAATCACAGATGAGATGCGACTGGCTGAAGATGGTGCCGTTTGGACATAAGAAGGAGATTTTGCGTGACGTGTCACATATATGGAACACCTGGAAATTAATTATTAAGGTCAATGATTTTGAATTACTAAGTATGAATTATTTTGAAATACATAATTATATACGTACTTATTTAGAAAACGCATAAAAATTTTAACGTAGCGGGACTTGAACCCGCGCCTCCTGGAAACCGACCAGGCGCTCTGATAACTAAGCCATATATTCTAAACCAAATGTTTAAAAATACCTAATTATATAGATATTTAAAACATACCATCAATCAATATTTATATAAGTATGTTTATTAATCAATTTTGCTATAAAAAAATAAATTAAAATAAATCAGCTTCACGCTGTGTCCCGCACACTGCAGGATAGGCAGAGGGAACCTAGTATTAAGACACTCCGTTTCCCACTCTCTGCCGAATTCTGGAGGCAATGCGTGTTGAGTGGCAGAGCTCAATGCCGCGCTTGTCCTCGACAGCAGAGCGAAGAAATGGAAATATAAATTTAAGTAAATATTTCATCTCCTCGAGTGGGGATCGAACCCACAAACAGTCACACACTGTGCCACCTGCGCCACGACTGGCCTATACAGTATATAAAATTAATATACCTGGCAGTCGGTCTCCAGGTCGGCGTAGTATCCAGTTGGCACGTTCTTGCAGTTGAAGCCAGTGCTCGGTATGTTGGGTAACGCCGGGAAGTCCACGCCAGCTCTGCCAATTACACCTGTAACGAAAACAAATTAAAATATTTTATTATTAAATACAGTATCTTCCAGCTGCTTTAGTGAGTGACAACTGTTAATTTTTATTTAGCTTCACGCTGTATACCGCATTTAAGACGGTAGGCAGAAGGAACCTGGGAACCTAGTGTTATGACTCTTTCCGTCGAATTCTGGAGGCATTGCGTGTTAAGTTGCAGAACTCAACGCCGCGGTTTGCCTCATTTCCGCGAGTGGAAATCGAACTCACAACCGGCGACAGGTTGGTTGTTCATGTACAGTCGCACGCTTATGCCCCTATACACTAGGACTATTTAATAGAAAAATATTTTTCTAATAAAACATGCAGTTTTCGAGATAAGTAAATAAACTGCTCAGCTTTATGACTTAAGTATAAATAAATAAACTCAACTTTTCTACAGACAAAATTCTAAAATGTCAAATTATCTAATTATCGGTAGCATTTATAAAATATTACCTAAATCACTCATAAACACTAACTGACACTAGTATCTCCACTATTAAACACTAATCATCACTAAAGGACACTATGAATAGAAACCTAATGGCATTATACAGATGACATTAGAAAATTGTATTGTATTGAAGTAACGTATTCGACAACGATCTAAGCTTGTTCCTGTTCCTGCACTTTCGAGTGAAAGTGCAGGATACTGGAGGTTCTCACGTTCATACGCCGCGCTCGTTGAAAATGTTAGACGTAGCCCTAATATATTGACTTTCTCCTAATGTACGAGTATACTGTATACTAATGTTATAAGGCTGGAGTGTTTGTTTGGTTGATAACAATAATTTCGGGAACTATAAGTTCGAAATGCAAAATATTTTTCTATTAAACAGTCCCTTTATTTGAAGGAGTGAATGGTTTCTATCAATTTAATGCACTGCACCTGCAGTTAGAATGAATTTTGGATACTTAAAATGTATGACCATACACAATTCTTGGTTATTTTCATTCGACATGGGCGACAGTAGGTAAACGCTAGTTTTGCATAAAATTCTAACATATTCTGTATACGTATTGAAGCAGATATAGGATTTTAACGTATAGCTCAATTGGAAACGACCACTGTCATTATTACCAAGAGATGCGGGTTTGATTTCCTCAACGTTCAAATTTATATACTTAACAAATAGTGTGAATATTTCCAAATTTAAGTTAAGTTTGTCGAGTGTTAAGGTATTTCGTTCTCTGCTTTCAGAATTTCTTTCCTAAGGCTTTGCCTATTCAATTTCTCAATTATTGTTTTGTGTTTTGAATATTTGGACTTCCCTTAAATAGTATTAGAACTCACCAAGATGTTCAACAATATCCAAGTCGTGGCTGTCACTGGGTATAAGGCGCTTCACCAGGGACTTCCCCTCGGTGTAATCTTCGAAGCCCGCGGCCCCCATCGCTTGAGCGATTGCTGTTAGCGACTCCGCACTCGGTTCTGGTATGTAGAGGTCTGAAGTATCCTGGAGTTACGAAAAAAAAACATTAAATATTAAAATAAATATTACAAAAAAGGCAAAAGCCCGACTACTCGAGACTTTTCATTTTACGTCTCAAAGTCCTCGCGTATAAAATTGCGGACGATGACTAGTACTAAGAAAAACATTAAAATTGTATTATATTAGAAATATACTTAAGAAAATTACAAATTTAAACATACTTTTCTCCGCTGCGCCCGTCTCGCGCCGTCACAGAGTTGTAGTGTATCTGAAAATGTATACAAATATTAAATCATATTACACAAATCTTGCATCTTTTGAGGCTGTCTTGGTACAAACGTGTGAATGTAACCCGATGGTTGAGGGTTCGATTCCCACTAGGGAGAATTCTTCTTAACACTTTGTTCTCATATCACGTCGACACTCCATTCTCCAGTTTTCATTCAGTATTTTGTCTCTGTAAAACCGACTGGTTGTGGGCTCGATCCCCACTCGAGGAGATGAAATATTTACTTAAATTTATATTTCCATTTCTGCGCTCTGGTGTCGAGGTTAAGCGCGACGTTGAGTTCTATCACTGAACACGCAATGCCTCGAGAATTCAGCAGAAAGTGGGGAACGGAGTGTCTTAACACTAGGTTCCCTCTGCCTACCCTGCTCTGTGCGGGATACAGCGTGAAGCTGATTTATTTATTTTATTTATTTTGTCTCGTGAGACCGAGAAATAAAAATAATTCATAACCTCAACTCAATGGTCTCAATGATAAGTTTTATAAGTTTTAGTAATTGATTTCTTTTCAACCATGATTAATACTGCTATAAGCTTATTTGTTAATAACAAATACTTAATGGAATCCCTATTTAAATGAATGCTCGTGTTTCTTTAATAAGTCGCACTTCCGGCTAAGCCTCCATACAATACCATACAGATTACAATACAATACATCGATACAACACACAGGCACACAAAAGTAAGGAGATTATTCGAAGCTTTTATCCATGTACCTTTCTAATCGACGTCTTAGGTATATTAAATTAGAAATGTAGACTTAGACTTTATGAGCATCTTTAATCATGGAGAGGTCTAAGTGGTTTATGACACTGTTCTCTGCTTTCTATTTTTTTAGCCTCGTGTTATATTTCGCATTTAGAAGGCTAGACAGAAATAATTTGGGAACCCAGTGGTTAGACACTCCGTTCATATTATCGGAGAAATCTTCCGCCGAATTCTGGAGGCTTTGCGTGTTGAGCGGCGGAAGTAGCAGAAAGTTCTCTATTACTGAATTAGCTGAGCGAGGAAACGAAACTATTACATATTGCATTTCCTCGAATGGGGATCGAACCCACAGTTTGTCGCAATATTTTTTTTTTTGCATTTCTGACGCATAAGGCTGTTGTAGCGTATCGGCACAACGTCTAATTGTAACGCGATGGTCACTGGTTCTATTCCCACACGGGAAAACCAATCATTTTCCACAATATAATTAATTATTTTTAAAAATCAAGATAATAATCTTAGCCCCGATCATCTTTTATGTGAGACTGTCAATGAATGAATTATAAAAAATCTATATTTATAAATAGTAAATCGCGTCCTCACGGCTTTCTTTAGATTTAGTACTGTTGTTTTTGTTCCAAGTATACAAAGCTTTCTTACTGTCTGAGACAGCGAGCTTTCACTACAAAGTTCTTATAAGTAATAGTAATACAATACACCTGTTATTCATTATTTCAACTTCATATGCAGATATTTTATTTTAGAAACGTAAAGAAAATAATAATATTTTTGGTGCAATTTACTTTCCTTTTAAAAATTTAAAGGATAATTTAATCACACAATTGCAAAAGGAAATTAGAGAACGTAGTGTCTTGTCACTATATTTTTTCTGCCTACTGAAAAGATGAAGCTTTTATTTATTTCGTTAAACTAATTATATTTTTTCAAATTATTTTTTTTAGCTTCAGGTACATAAAGGGAACCTAATGTTAAGATACTTTGTTCCACTTTCCGCACAATTGTCGACATGGCGTGTTGGGTGGCAGCACTCAACGTTGCGCTTTGTCTTGTTACTGGAGTGAAGGTATGAAAATAATTAATTCCTCCAAGTGGGAATCGTAACCACAATCTTCACATTAAAAGACGCTGTGGCGCTGTCAGGGTGAAAGTATATTTAAAAAAAAAAATTAGCTTCACGCTGTATCCCGCACACAGCAGGGTAGGCAGAGGGAACCTAGTGTTAAGATACTCCGTTCCCCACTTTCTGCCGAACAGAACTCAACGCCGCGCTTTATCTTGACACCAGAGCGAAGAAATGTAAATATAAATTTAAGTAAATATTTCGTCTCTTCGAGTGGGGATCGAACCCACAACCAGTCGGTTTTACTGTCACACGTTGTGCCCCTGCGCCACGACTGGCCTCAAGTATGTTTTATAGAGATTTTTTTTACTTATCTTCGGAAATTAAATAAACTGTCATCTCTCTTCTGTTACTTTGCCATTTTTCTGAGAATAATACAAAAAAAAATATTGTAATATAAATCTTTTCATCATTATTCTGTAATATTATAAACTCATCTTTAATTATTTGATTTCTTAAAAGTGATAGACAGCTTGTTTTAATAACTGTACAAGTCCTAATGATTGCTATTATATAAGTTCTTCATATGTTTGTCTGTATGTATGTCAGATCTAAATGCCATATCCTCGTAATAAAGCTATAAACTTGACTAACAATAGTTACTTCGGTTGATAATTATTATATAATGTGTTACAAACCATCTCTTGTTCTTTTTTTTTCACTTTCACGCTGTATCCCGCATATAGCAAGGTAGGAAGAGTGTACCTAGTGTTAAGACACTCGCGGAGCTCAACGCTGCGCTTTATTTTGTTACCAATGCGAAGAAATGTAAATATTAATCGGCTTTAATTGATTTTGTCATTCATATACGAATATGTCTTTGTAAAGTAAGATTTCCGAATGGTAGTTAAAGTGTTGGTTTAGCAATATCATAAAAAATCAACTAAAAATTAAATTATAAAAGTCTATTTGAGAAATATTAGTAAAAATAAGTTTTGAGAATCTAAAACATAATCAGAATAAAATGTAATATGAATAGTAAACAAGTTATAGCCACTATAGACGTCCTTATGTCATTTAAGATTACATCGTCTGACTATAAACGCGACAGTTGTAGATTCGATTCCCATTCAGTGAGTTATATTTAATTTATTTTATTTTCACTGCTAAGTAAAACGCGGCATTTAGTTCAGGTTAGCCTCAAAAAATGCAATATCTCGAATAATCGATACGATATATTCCACTTATTGATTCAAATTCATACAAAATATTATATTAAAATTAACGAGAAACTTACAAAACCACGAGCGAGAACTAACAAAAGTTACTCCAAACCTATTATTTATTTGTCGAGACCTAGTTTTTAAAGCTCATCTGTTGAAATTATAATTTCCAAATGACACTCCTGACATTTCCGCTTCGACTCGGGACCTACCCACGGTACCCAATTGATGGTTGTGTACCACAAATTATGGGGTCACCGGATCGATCTTCGCTTTTTCACCACAATTTTCTGTGAGAAACGAATGGATAGATGGACTTATTTACTATGGATTTTCGTTATTTTACTTTAAGATTTTCGATATTTCGTAACTGTGAACTATTGTATAACGTGATATTATAAAGAACCCTTATTTAAAGTAAATTATAAAATTTTACAATATTTATAGATTATAATCTTGTGAATTGAATATAGTATGAAGAAAAAAATATGTAAGGAATACTTTAATATTATAGTTACTCAATAGGTATAACTATAAAACTTTTAGCTTGACATTAAAAATAACCACAGAATCGAAAGTACGTTAACTTTAATCAATCAGCTTCACGTTGTATCCCGCACACAGCAGGGTAAGCAGAGGGAACCTAGTGTTAACGCACTCTGTTTCCCCCCCTTTCTGCCAAGTTCTAGAGGCATTGCATTCACTCAATGCCGCGTTTTGCTTCGACACCAGAGCGAAGAAATGAAAATATAACGTTAACTTTAAGATATAAAATAACAAACAACATCTATTAAGTCATTACATTATAGTTTATGTAGAACGTCACTCTGAATCCCCCGAATATCGGGGTAGGCAGAGGAAACATAGTGTTAAGACACTCGCTTTCCCAGTTTCCTCCGAAACTTCAAGACATTGCGTGCTGAAAGGCGGAGCTAAATGCCGCACTTTGCCAAATACTAGAGCGAGTAAAAGAGAATATACATTTCACCCACTGGAAATCGAACAGGAAATTACCGCGTTGCTTTCAAAGTCAGGGCTGCGCCACGATAACTTGTGTACATTATAGTTAATTATAATAAATAGAATGATTAACATACTTTTTTTAGAGAAAGCGAAGATATTTTTACTAGTTTTTTTCCCCTTAGAATTATTACATTATAATTTAATCGATTATATATATAATATAATATAAATATTGATTTACAAAAAGTTTATTATATTTTATTTAATAGAACGTATATTTTCATTAACAGAATGTATATTTTATGATTACATTCAAACTATGTGAAGTGAATGTTAATTTATGACAAGAAATCGTTTCATATGTTTTCGATTAGACAAAAAATCGATTTTATTAATAATTATCTATATTACGTCTTGAAATAGCGATTTACTTCTTGCAGACCATTTTATAATATGTTTAAATTAATTTATTTTATCATATTTTAAAGAGTTATTAACACAATTTATTATTAGCAATATGAAATGTATGTTTAGTTAGACACTCTAATCTCAGGAACTATTGGTTCAAGTTCAAAAACTCTGTTTTGTGTTGAATAGTCGATTCGACCTATCGAGAAAAGCTATAGGCTATTTTATATTACGTTAACCGTTTCTGTGTTGAGTTACTTCGGGCATTTAGAAAGTGTCTAAAACATAACTTAATCCATTTGACCACACACCTAAAGGGTGTGCTGTATCCTGCACACTGCAGGGTAGGCATAGGGAACCTATTGTTAAGATACTCTGCTCCTCACTTTCCACTGAATTTTGGAGACATTGCGTGTCGAATGGATGAACTTAACACTGCTCTTTGCCTCGACACAAGAGCAAAGAAATGCAAATATTACATATTTCATTTCCTTGAGTGGGAATTGAACTTACAATCTGTCGCGTTTACAGACACGTTTGTGCCCTTGAGCCACGATTGGGCTCAATAGAAATTCATGGCTTTTTCAAATTCTCGAATCTACGTCCCTTTTTTGAGGCCAGTCATGACGCAGAGGCAGAAAATGTGACTGTAAACACGATTGGTTGTGGGTTCGATCCCCACTCGAGGAAATGATATGTTTATTTAAATTTATATTTCCATATCTTCACTCTGGTGTCGAGGCGAAGCACGGCGTTGAGTTACGCCACTAAATACGCAATGCCTTCTGAATTCGGCCGAAAGTGGGGAACGGAGGTTCCCTCTGCCTACCCTGCTGTGCGCAGGATACACCGTGAAGCTGATTTATTTACATCCCTTTTCCTTAGCAAAGTCACTAACAACTAAATATCTAAAGACATTTGCGTAACGTTATATTATAGACATTATAGTGACCTTTTCATCTTCTCAAGTCAATTATGAGTGTTATAAATCTAATATTTTTGACATTTTGTGTGGTCGATATGATTTTCTTCGTGACATTTATTGATCAATAGGATAATTTCGTACGAATTATTGATCAATATGATGGTGTTTTTTTTTCATAGCTTCACGTTGTATCCCGCATTTGTTAGGGTTGGCAGAAGAAACGTAGAATTTAAACACTCCGTTTCTCACTTTCTGCCTAATTTTAGAAACCTTGCGTATTAAATTGCGGTTAACTCTTACTCAATTATAATGTAAGGAGACAGTTGTTGGTTCGATTCCCACTAGGAGAATATTAAATATGTAATATTTTTCTGGCTCTGGTAACGAGACAAAGGGTGGCATTTAGTTTTGCTACTCAAATCACAATGCTTTCAGTATTCGACAAAAAATGGACAAGAAAAGTGTCTTAATGGGAAAAGAGTGTCCTAATACTATATTCCCGGGTTCCTTTTGCCTCCTCTATGTGCGTAGAGCTAAAAAATATATAATTACTTAATATCAATATTCAGCCTTTATACGTATTTGCATACATCAAATACGTACCATATTAGTAGGGCGTCTCGAAACGACGTGACGCAACTCTTTTGTTGGGACGGCAATAAATAAGAGGTTACTTCACGCAATTTACGCGATACATTTTGTTCCCCCCGTCCGGGAACCTGTTGTTGCGTGTTTGTTGCGAGCTTTTCATACATTTTGACTGATGGTACGCGATGTTATGTGATTGGAGCGACGTAATGGTTGTAGATTCGAATTTCTTTAGCCTTTTATATATGATAATAGTAGTCTAATTGAGGCCAGTCGTGGCGCATTGGCACAAGCGTATACGCAACAAGTTGTGTGTTCGGTTCCCATTCGATGAAATGAAATATTTACTATTTTTTTTCCTCGCTCTGGTAACGAAGCAAAACGCTGCGTTGACTTCTATCACTCACAACATATAATACCTCCAGAATTCGGTGGAAAGTGGGGAACGGAAGTGTCTTGACACTAGAATACCCCCAGATTCCCTCTGCCTACCTTGCTACATGCGGCGTACAGCGTGAAGCTACAAAATATAATCATTGTATTAGTGATTTTTAAATATGGTCATAGAAATGAGGGGAGGGGGAAGGTTGGGGCCCCTTGATGAAGAATACTTACTTATTGCGAGCAGCATGAAAACAATTAGCGTATGTGAAGACATTTTTATTTTCGACTCCTTCCACCACCGCATGTTTAATCTGTAAAGAAAAAAAGAAAATAAATAAATATCAAAGAAATATGAAATTTAGACAATGTGTGAAAAAGCGCAATATGTATGACAGGTTCAATGGTAGTCCATTTTATTTAATAGATATAAATAGTAAAATGCAAAGTAATTTCTCTCTAAATGTTGATTTCTCTTTTCCTCTTTTTTCAATTATAAGAAAAAAAAACAAGTAGCCACATTTAACAGATGAATATAATAAATAATAAAAATTAAATCAGCTTCACGTTGTATCCCGCACACAGCAGGGTAGGCCGATGGAACCTAGAGTTAAGACTCCATTTTCCCAATTTCCGCCACATTCTGGAGGCATTGCGTGTTGAGTGAACGGAACTCAACGCTGCGCTTTGCCTCGACTTTACTTTCCAGAGCCAACAAACGGAGATGTAAATTTTAAATAAATATTTCATTTTCTCGAGTAAGGATCGAACCCACAACCAGTGGCGTTTACAGTCAAACTTTGCGCTCCTGTGCCACGACTCGTTAACCTCAGGTTTAAGATAACCTAAACTATACACTAGTACACAGGTATAGTAAATATAATTTCTAAACGAACACGTCGCTTATGCAAAAATGAGCAAAAATGACTCTTCCGCCTTACATAATATTTAGTCAATCGATCAAATTAGACACAATTCTAGTTTATACTACTTTTCTTTATGAAAATATGGCATAACCTAAGTTTTATAATTTAAGTCTGGTTTGAGTAAAAAATTAAAAATAATATTTTTTGACATAGCGGCACACCGGCTGATTGTAAATACGTCGGTTGTGGGTTCAACTCCCGCTCGTTGGAATGAATTACTTTTATTTCCGTACTCTGGTAACAAGACAAAACGCGGTGTTGACTTTTGCCACTCGATATGTAATATCTCAAAAGTATGGTGAGGCGCGGGGCGTAAGCGAAATTGTAATTTAAAAACGAACATTAGGTTCCTTCTGTGTACCCTTCTATTTGCGGGCTACTGTGTGAAACTAATATATATATATATTGGTATTTAAAAAACTTTACAACATTCACTTGTTTTATAGTCATTGCTTCAGTTAGACCACGTTTATCCATTCTGCTATATTTATATAACGAAAGGCGAAAGCATGATTTCTTGAGAGGTCAGCCATCGGTTGAAAGTTCGTAATAAAGTTCGGGCTACCAGATAATTATATGTAGATCGAATAGCGAACGGTAACTGTTCTCAGTTAGGTAAACCTTACAAAACTAGGTTTTTACTTAAGTGGAATGAAGGAAGTTGGAATCCTATTTGTAAACGTAATTTCACATTGCCAGTGATTTTCACTATTATATCGTCATTTTAACTATTATATTTTTACACAGTGGTACAGTGACTGATTGTGAAAACGAAGGCAGTGGGTTCGTTTTGTACTACGCAAAAATTTGTCAAAAAGTAAATATTGTTCTGCGTTCTTTACGCAGAACAATATTTACTTTTTGACAAATTTTAATAGTATTTTAACATTAATGGGAATAATGGACAAGAAAAGTATGAAGAACGAGATTGTGATGATTGATGTAAATGTATGCTTTTGATTATTATAAAACTTTTTATTTTTCCTTCTTTAATACGTAAATATTTTTTTTTACATATGTATGTATAGCCAATTTTACTTTTAGGTACATATAGATACATACATACATGTCTTATATATTTCAGCAATATCTTATAAATTTTGTTGAAAATAATTTACAGCTTTGTTAGGCTTCTTCTTTTACTTCTTTCGAGTTTTCCATGAATTGAATATCTAATAATACGTTTTTTATCTTAATCGATGATCTCAACAAGTGGTGGCCTTGAAAGAACATCGAATGGACCCCTATAAGGTCGATCTATTAAACGTTGCAACCAAATTACATTTATATCGCATCCATTGTTTATAGTGTAACTTGCGCAAGCGCACATTAGCGGGAAATACGTATCCACTCGTGTTAGCAGTAGCCTTCGGAAAAACACTAAATTGGGCGTGCAAATCTATATTTTTTTTATCAGCTTCACGCTGTATCCCGCATACAGCAGGGTAGGCAGAGGGAACCTAGTGTAAGACACTCCGTTCCCCACTTTCTGCTGAATTTTGGAGGCATTGCGTGTTAAGTTGCAGAACTCAACGCGGCGCTTTGCCTCGACACCAGAGCGAAGAAATGGAAATATAAATTTAAGTAAATATTTCATCTCCTCAAGTTTGATTAGAACCCACAACCAGTCTGTTTTACAGTCACACTTTATGCCGCTGCGCCACGACTGGCCTCTGAAATCTATATTTCGGTTATTATATTAGAAATTTTAGTCTTCATATACATAACTCTCGTAGAATTATGTGTGTGTGTTATGTTCTCTTTCATAAATTACATGTCTATGAATGAAAACTGTATCTCAAGATCGATCTCAGATTTAAAAGCGGATTTTAAATACGAGCCTAGGTTCTCTCTGCTTATCTCGGTATATGGGGGATAGGAAGTAAAAGAAGAATCATCAAAGATCAGCCTTAATTTACAGCACTCCAGTAAGTGTGTTTTTTTTTAAATTAGCAAAATAATTAATTTAAAAAGGAATAATTTTTATTCTGGGTTAAAATGACGAAAGAGTTCGTTTTTTATGGAAAAGGACGAAGCAAACGAGCGTCTGCCCATGCGTGTTGCCATTGCTGGCGACGTGACTCTACCACACGAACTTTAGTCGCCTCTTACGACACCACCAGTACCAGGATGGTCCTATTCTAGTCCGGGATCACACGGCAAGTTGAAACATCTCATTTGTGTTGAGACATCCGCTGGTTTAATTTTTTTTCTTAATATTTTTCCATAACAACCACATTTCGGAGAGTCAAAATCAAAAAACAAATAAACAAAACATTTTATTCCCACCTCATATAAAGTGTAACTGAGAAGTTTATACTTAAAATTAATTATACAATTATGTTTTCGATTATTTTTTAAATGTGCACATTTTCTTTGAACGTCCATTGTTCTAATAATATCCTTCGAAATATTCGTGTTTCGTAGATATGAGTGTAAATGCAGTTTCGTAACCTATTGTGTTTGGTTTATCAAGAAATGTACAATATTGTTATATGTATACATATATTATCGCTATTTTTTTATCATTGTATGGAAAGAATAATTTCTTTTTAGATTAGATTAGATTTTCTAGATTTTCATCTAAGCTAGATAACACGTGGATCTGGTTAGACTGACAAAACTAAAGTATTTTTCATTTTTATTTTTAAGCTGTATCCCGATCATAGCAGGGAAGGCAACTTGAAAATCTTAGTGTTAAGACACTCCAGTCCCATTAAAAGATTTCCACTCTCCATTTTCCGCTGAATTCCCAAGGTATTGCGTGTTGGGTTGAGTAACTCAACGCCGCACTTTGTCTTGTTACCAGAGCGTATTAATGTATTAAAATATAAACTATTAATTTATATATGTAATTTGTTTTCATCTAAGCATGGTTATAACATATACATTGTTACTATGTGGCTTGAAGCCAGTCGTGGCGCAGGGGCACAAAGTGTGACTGTAATATCGACTGGTTGTGGGTTCGATCCCTACTCGAGGAAATGAAGTATTTATTTAAATTTATATTTTCATTTCTACGCCCTGTTGTTGAGCCAAAACGCGGCGTTGAGTTCCGCCACTCAACACGCAATGCCTCCAGATTTCGGCGGATAATGGGGAATGGAGTGATTTAACACTAGGTTCCCTCTGCCTAAGCTGTTGTGTGCGAGATACATCGTGAAGCTGATGATTTCTTTTAATTATCCTTAAAAATTAAAATCACAAACACCTACTACTTCTAGGATATTATTATAGCAATATATTATTAGAAGGAACATTATTAAACATTGAATATGCACATAAATCGTACTTTCTAATAGAAAACTAGTGGACGAGGAGAAAATCGTTAGAGGCTAGTGATGATTGAATGTTTGTATAAATATATTTTGTTTACTTAGGCTAGCACTTTTTTTTAGCTTCACGCTGTATCCCGCATATAGTGTGATAGGCAGGGGCAACCATAGGTTCCTACTAGGGTCGTGTGTGTGTTACACTCCGTTCTCATTAAGACTCTTCCGTTCCCACTTAGTCGTGAATTTTGCGTGTTGTGTGGCAAATATTTATTTTGGAACATATTAAATATTTCATTTCTTCGAATCGGAGTCGAATCTACAACCTGTCCCGTGCCTGTGCCCCTGTGCTACTGCCACCTGCCTCAACTTTTCTTGTCAATAATTAAATACCCAGAACGGGTATTGAATAAAATTTATCTAATTAGACAAAATCAAAAAAAGAAAATAATGTAAGAAAAAGAAATTTAAATATATACGTACACAATTACCTATAGTTATAAGTAATATGATTACACAAAAGCTACTTAAAAGATAAACATCTAGCCTAGACCGATGACCCCCGCAAATTGTCCAAAATTCACTAAAACGGTTGTATTGCCAACACCAGCTATTTACAGAATGTAATCTCGTCACGGCAGGTGGAGGATGTTAGTGATTGATTACTGTACCACGTTTAATGTAACTATTTTCCAGCTTCACGCTGTATCCCGCATTTAAAAGAGTAGGCAATGGGATTTTAGTGTTGCGACACTCCGTTCCCGTTAAGACACTTCCGTTTCCCAATTTCCGCCTAATTATGGAGGCATTGCGTATTGCTCAACGCCTCACTCGATCTCAAACAATATTGCATTTCAGTTAAATAATAAAATTAAACAATAAAGAATAATATTATAATAAAGAATATTAGTAGACTTTATATTGTATAACTGTTAGCCACACCATATACTACGACGACGAAGTTCAATTGGTCAAAAAGAACAAATCAATCGGCTTCACGCTGTATCCCGCATATAACAGGGTAGGAAGAAGGAACCCAGTGTTAAGAAACTCCGTTTCCCACTTTCCACCGAGTCTTTCGAGGCATTGCTTGTTGTTGTTGGTGCCAGAGGAAAAAAATAAAAATATTAATACATAATCCCACCAAGTGGGTTCGATTCCCACTCGAGGAGATGCAATATTTACTTAAATTTATATTTCCATTTCCTCGCTCTGGTGTCGGGGTTAAGCGCGGCGTTGAGTTCTGCCACTCATCACGCAATGCCTCCAGAATTCGGCAGAAAGTGAGGAATGGAGTTTCTTAACACTAAATTCCCTCTGTCTACCCTGCTGTGTGCGGGATACAGCGTGAAGCTAAAAAAAAATTATAAATAATAGTTCATTTCTTCGCGTGTGGATCGAACTCACAACCGCCGCGTTACACTCACACCTTTGTGCTCCTGGACCACGACGGCCTCATTTTGACCTATAGCTAATAATATATAATAATTTGGGTTAAACAAATTAAAATGGTTGATGAGGTTCAGTAATAATTTGACCTCAGAGGCCTCTGTTGATTATTTCGTGTACAGCCTTAATGCAATTGTGGTTTTGTCGCACTTTATTGTGAAAAAACGTCATTTTGATGTACTGAAGCTGCTATTTTGCCTATAATGACAAAGATGTAAACTAAAAACATTGTATTATATTGTTAAAAGGTCATGGTAATATGCTAATATCTCTATAATATTTTTTTTTTAGCTTCACGCTGTAGAAGTAGTAGTAGTTTCAGGATATCTATAGCAGAGTAGTTTTACAACACTTTTCGAAACATTGTGTGTTGAAAGAGCAGAGCGGAGAAATGAAATTAATCTATTGCCCCAAGTGGGAATCAAATTCACGACCGTCACCTTTACAGCCAGATACTTTTAACAAAAATAACCTTAAGAATAATCACAAAGTTTTACATTATCATATACCTCTAAGACAGTAAATGTTTATATGACACAGGCTAACACCGCGTTTGGTTTATCCAAACCAGAATATTTACCTAATTTGTTTTAACCTAAATAGGCGTGGCGCAATAGGACAGCGTCTTACTAATAACACGATGACTGTGGGTTCGATTCCGACTCGGCGGAATTATTGTATTTAAATTATTTTTATTTCCCCGCTCTGATAGACAAGCACAAGGTGTTGATATCCGCAATTCAATACAGAATGTCTCGAATTGGACAGAGAGTGAGAGAACACTGCTTTTCCACTGCCTAAGCGGGAAAACTCGCTTCTTTTTTAATATTTCTCCAATCGAAATTTCAAACCACAGACATTACATTCAATCAGACATTTCAATTATGCTATTTAATGATAGAATGCAATTTATTTTTAGTCAAAATAAAAATTATTAATTGAGGCCGGTCGTGGCGCAGCGGCACGAGGTGTGACTGCAAAACCGACTGGTTGTGGGTTCAATCCCCACTCGAGGAGATGAAATATTTACTTAAATTTATATTTCCATTTCTTCGCTCTGGTGTCGA
>DWQW01006996.1:0-15568 GCA_018249695.1 Heliconius erato demophoon | reverse complement strand
TCAATGAGTGCTATATCATCGGCATACATCATCAGCCATGGAGGCTGGTCTTGGATGTGAGCCGAGACAGTATCGAGCACAACATTGAATAAGAACGGACTAAGAGCCGAGCCCTGGTGAACCCCTACTGTAATCGGGAAGGGTTTTGTAATCGGGAAGGGAAGGGAATTATGCGCCATGATGGTCTCTACATCAATTATATTTATTCAAATCAACACTTACATTATTCTTTACATCGAAAATCCCAAAAGATGTAATAAAATCATTCATATAGTTATTCCACGCGTCGGTGCATAATTGGGCCTTCAGTTCCATCGCCTCATCTTTTGATACCAAAAAGATATTTTTTAAACGATTTGTATCACAAAATATGTCACTAGGATTGTTTATTTTAGACGTCAAAATCTGCAACGTTAAATATTAATAATAGTTTTTTTGTTATTTTCATAAAGATTTTGTTTTTACCCGCATAGTAAAGAAAAGCGGGGAAACAAAAATAATTCTTTCCCCACACAACTATGGCGTTGTAAGTCAAACCATGATTCACAGCGTCAAGATAGCCTGGTAATTAGATTGGAAATAATATTTAATTTGCAATTATCGTTTACAATCTACAAATATTTTAGATTTGGATCAACGACCCGTGCGATCAATGGACAGTATATAATAGATTAAGTATTTTCCTTACTAATTCTACGTTGGAAAAATTACATACAATCTAACATTGCTCTCTGAGTTGGAATATACATAATTTAAGTCAAAAGACATCATCCTCATATAACTATTAGTTCTCAAGGCTTTCAGGATATCCTTGATCAGATATACGTTTACGAAAATCAGATCACGTGCTTGGAAGCCTTAACAGATCATCATACTCAAAAAATATCCAACTTCTTACATGCAAGTCAAACTGATAACCTCATTTTTTTAAAGTTGGTTACAAAATATAAAACAAGTTTACCTGTGTTCTTTCGGCATCGGTTAAAGCTTGCAAGCCTTTTTCAATAATTTCTGGTTTCAAATTCAAAAAAACTTTAACTCCGTTGGGGTTCCTCAAGGACACATTGAAGGATAACTGTTCTAAATGCATGTTGATGTAAACCACGCTATCTGCAGTTTCTATTAGTTTACTCAATAGAGTAGAATAGAATAGAATATCGTCCTTGTGTCCTTTTGGCAACCATTTAAATATGAAACTTGTTAGACGAGATAAGCTGAAAGTGATAAACATATTAATTATCTAAATAAAAATTGCTAAGTCAATGGATTAACTCGTAAAAAAAAGCTCTTCATGAGGTTTCTAAAGATTTTTCTTTATTTTAGTGTATTTTTTACTAAGCAACTTCATTTTCCCCCCGCCGTTACAGATGGAGCCGTGTGCTAAGACAGTCCGTTACCCATACAGTGTCCAATTTTCGAGATATTGCGTCTTGAACGTCGTGGCTTAACACCGTGCTTCGTTTGCCAGAACAGGAAAAAGAAAATAACTTAAATATAATCATTCCCTAAGAAGGAACATAGAGGTACTGCGTTGAAAGTTCAAAAAAATAACCTTACATATTAAAGACATCAACGGGTGCTTCACTTGTCCCTAATTCTGACATAGCTTCAGCAATATTACTGAAAACTAATGATATTTTCTTCAATCTTGCAGTAGTTTCTAAACCAGTATTGTTTTCTACATTATCGGTTTCATCAAAGTTATTAAAGTATTTTGATAATATTTTGTGCAAATACTGGAAACCTGTAACGGCAGTATCTAGAAATTCTCTTAATGTTTTGAATGACTCGGTTTCACCAAACGTTGGTTGTAATAAATCCATTACCTTGGTTATCCTGAAAATAAAGAAATTCACTTTGAATCGAATGATTATATGTTTTATATTAACATAAAGTTTAAACATAAGATTAATTTAGTAGTAGCTATTAATATCGATAATAAAGACATACTAATATACGTAGGTCAAATTTATATTTTACCCACAAATAAAGAAAATGGTAGCATATTATTTTCAAATAATATTTTTTTTAAATAATAAGAAATTAAGAATACATATGGCTCATCCAGTTTTATAATTAAATGTTTAATGCTAAAAATATCGATAATCAACAACTAATATACAACCACACACTTACATAGTCAAATTAACGTAACTAAACTCCGGCTCCACGCTCTTCACAAGTACAGTAAACTCTGGCGGTAAGAAGTTTTCAATCGACATCATCTTGGGCACAGCATCCAACATGGCGCCGATGTGGACGAGCCTTGTGTCTCCTGATAATTTGGAGTACATTTCACCTACCTGTGAATGTAACCAAGCATATGCTTTATATGTATATGTAGTAGTATTTGTAAATTCACCTGCCTCCTGCCGTCAACACGCAATGCCTCCAGAATTGGGCGGAAAGTGGGGAACGGAAGTGTCTTAATAAGAAGAGTGTCATATTGATCTTTATTTATTTAATACATATGATTGTTTATTTATTTTTAATAAAGACAGCAGACAATGTCCGCTCCGTAATAATCAATACACCTTAATACTCAAATATATACACATTAATCTAAAACGACGGTTTACTAAGTACATATTATATAGTTAAAAATATATATTTATTACAAATAATTATACATTTGTTATAAGTATAAGTATAGTGTCGATATCTATCGATTGCTATATAATATTCGCAGGCAGCGTGCCTTGAGTCATCCAAATGACGATAACTTTTTTTTAATGAACCGATTTTGATGAACTTTAAATGTTATTCTGAGTTAACAAAGCAGCTTCAACAAAGCAATTGGTTAAAATTTTTAAGTAAATCGGTTCAGTACTTTCGGAGATTAACGTAATTATACATACAGACAAGAAATTAAAAAAAAAAATGCTTTTTAAGTGTCCTTCCTATACATTTCTGTCAAAATTACTAAATGTACAGACAAAATATTAAATGTACAGACTATGTTGGACTGTAAATGGGATGATTGTGGGTTCAGGTCACAATAATAGATATAAATTATTTTCCTATTTCTGCTCTGGCAGGACAAAGTACTGAATTTTATGTATACAGCGTGAGGCTAAAAACAATTAATCAGAAAACAAACCATAGTAACATATTTTCCTAAATCCACTTCCATTAGTAATTCTTTGACTAGATTTTGAATCATTTTGGTTTCGACTGCACATATTTTGTTAACGAAAATGGTTAAATGCTCCTCGTTGGTTATTTTTATAGTCTTCTTTATAGAGTCCACGCTACATTTGTCTAAGTTTCCTTGCATTATCTGAAAAATATACATACAGTACATAAAGTATATATTTTTTATTTTAAATATCATATTTTTATTAAATATTTTAGTTTAGTTATGTAGCTGTCTGTCGGTTCACTATACAAAATATATGAGGCAGTCGTACCGCAGCATTAGACCGTTTCACTGTAAACGCGACGGTGTGGGTTCAATTCCTAATCGGGGGAATTTATTATTGTTCACATTTCCACGCTATACGTAACACATGTCTTAATATTAGAATATTTCTGCTTTATTGCACCTATAGCATGAAGCCAAAAAAACTTATAAAATAAATATGTAAATATTAATATTTTAACGCTATACAATGAATATTAGTATAATCTAAGTATATATTAGCACACAATATAAGTAAAGTCATAAAAACATACAAAAAGTCAAGGCTTTTTAGATTGAAAAACATTTGTAAGTAACATTTATGTATTCATATTTTAAAAATATGTTAGTAAAAATCTAGATGGCTAATTTTGTGTAACAAAAAGTAACACCAAATGAACCTTCATAATGTAAACTATTATCTGGCTGGACTGCTACTTTTCGTCTATATTTAGAGACATTGCGTGTTAAGTGTCGAAACTCAACTCCGTGCTTTGTCTCGTTAACCACAAAGCGATTGTTCCCTATAAAAAAAATAATCCCCGAGTGGAAAGAATCGTCTACAATAGTAGCATTTACAGTTTATTATAATAAAATAAATTGCATATTTCTTTGTACTTATAAATGTTATTTAAATTAAAAGAAAAATTGCTTACTCCTTCAAGACCAATATCAGCGTCGAGGATGCTATTTGAAACGTCTTCAGGTATATCAAACTCTTTAATCAATAATCTTTTCACCCTTTTCCGGTTTCTAAATAAGTCACTTACGCGTAGACCATTTTCTGGAATATAAATATTTTTATTTTAAGTAGGCAGGTACTAACATAGTCAAGTAAAACTAGTGACTTCGTTATTTAGTTATATGGTGTATTAGGTGGAAGAAACCAACACAGAGTTTACCTAAACAATTTACTTTAGAGAATTGATCTTCATGCTGTATCCCGTATATAGCAGGATAGCTCACCGTTCCGCTTTCTCTTGTTACCAGTGCGTGAAAATGAAAATAATAAACTTCCCCAAGAGGGAATCGGTATCGTTTCTTCGTATAATTAACAAATATCACACTGCATCCCGCATGTAAAAATACAAGGAAGACACTTAGAACCTAATGATAGCCACTGACCACTCCCTTCAAGATTCGTGTTTAATAGCGGAATTCAACGCCGCGATTTGTTTTGTTAACAGAGCGAAGAAATGAAAATAGCTCACTCCCTTTAGTGGGTGTCAAACCCACAATCGTCGCGTTTAGTTATTCAATTATATAATTTTTCTCTATTGAATTGTGAATTGAAACACTTGAATTTCGCTATGCTGAAATTAATTATTGTAGCTTATTAATTCAATATTCTGTTAGTTAGTTAGTAGTTAGTTAGTCGAAGTCGTGATTTATTATGTTTATTCATTGAAAAAATATATTTAAAAAAATATATTTATATAATAGACAGTTATAAATTATATATAATCATTTATTATTTATTTAAAATGTGTATGCATAAGTTAGTAAGTGTCAGGCCAGGAGCGGCGCAGCGACTGCCAACGCAACCGGTTGTGGGTTCAATTCTCACTCAGAGAAATGAAATATTTTTTTAAATAAAAAAAAATAAATCAGCTTCACGCTGTATCCCGCACACAGCAGGGTAGGCAGAGGGAACCTAGAGTTAAAACACTCCGTTCCCCACTTTCTGCCGAATTCTGGAGGCATTGCGTATTGAGTGGCAGAACTCAACGCCGCGCTTTGGCTCGACACCAGAGCGAAGAAATGGAAATATAAATTTAAGTAAATATTTCATCTCCTCGAGTGGGGATCGACCCACAACCAGTCGGTTTTACAGTCACACCTCGTGCCGCTGCGCCGCGACTGGCCTCAGTATAAGATATTTTTTTTACTGTTTATAATTTACAATATGAAATATTGAAACGAAGCAGCTACTAACTAGATATTTGCTCGAACATAGGATGATCAGCCACATCGGCGAGCGAAGCTAGCAGCCGCAAGGCGTGCGGCGCCGCGCTCGCCGCGCGCAGCACGGTCGCGTTGTCAAACAGCGGCTGCAGTTGCTGTTGTATTGATGTTAACCTGGGAACCAAGTCTTGGGACTTAACTTTGATTTTTTTTATTATTTTTAGCTTCACGTTGTATCACGGACAGGCAAGGAGAACATAGTGTTAAGAAGTGTCTTAACAAGAAACGGAGTGTAGTTCCCTTATTTTCAATACACTGCGTGTTGAGTAATCGTCTTGTTAGTAGCGTTAGGAAATAAAAATAATTCACTGCCAAGTGGAAATCGAAACTAAAGCTATCGCTGCGTGTTGAATGGCGAAACTCAGTTGACAGCCAATGTAGGTTCACGAGGTTTCACACTGTAGCTTTTGATTATGCAGTGAATATTATACAAAATACAGTAAAAACAATGCATAAATGTTCGTATCTTTTGATTACGTTGATCTTTAAGTCCATTTCCATCCATCAGCCTATCGAAGTCCACTGCTGGACATAGGCCTCCCCTAAAGCTCTTTCAAAGGGGGTTAATGCCATAGTCACCGCGCTTGGCACCATTTATCTCCAGATAAACAGTCTTAAAAATCTAAAGTTAGTAAATATTGTACAATATTCAAAATAAATACAAAATCCTGTTATATAGCGCTCGGTGTCACAGGCAGAACACTTATTTAATATTATAATAAGTCCGTCTGATAGGCGGCCGAGCGCCACAAAATGCTGACAAAGGAGAAGATCGGGTGAACAGCGCCGGTGGGAAAGGAATTTCTTCCGTTCCCACACTTATTATTCCATCGTGGAGTAATTAAGTCGTAGGTTAAGTTAGATTAATTTAGGTTTAGACAGATTACTGCTTTTCCAACATTGAAGGCGTCTTAGATATAGTTTAGTTTTAGATTAAAATTTATAATTTAATTATTAATTTTATTAATATAAGTTTAAGATATAAAAATCGTATTTTCTTAACCCTCCAACTGCAGCCAACATAGCTTCTCTATAAATATTTTTCTATAATTTTATACTAAGAACTGGCTATACCTAGATTTTTCATACGTCGGTACTTCCTCGAACTCATCCATAAGCGCGCACTCATTGTTCACGTTACACACAAACGATTGCAGGAAATTCAACATGCCCGCGCTGGGTAGCGCGCGAGCTGCAAACTGACCTAAAAAACAATCAATATTACATGGGTTCTAATTGAAATAACTAATTTGTATTTTTTATTCCAGCTTTATGTTGTATCTCGCACACAGCAGGGTAGGGAACCTAGTGACTTTAGTGTTAAGACACTCCGGTCCTCACTTTCCGCCCAATTCTCGAGGCATTGACATTTGCGTGTTGAATGGCGAAACTCAACGCCGCGCTTTGCCTTGTTACCAGAGCGAAGAAATAGAAATATTTTATTATCTAATTTCCCCGGGTGGGATCGAAGCCATAACCTGACGCTGGTCTCCCCGCCACGGCTGGCATCTACGAAGACAAAAATAAATAGAAACTGCAAAAATACTTACATGTGGGGTAGTCCTTGTTGTCTATGTTTATTCTAACTACGTACAGGCTGAGCATCACGAGCGTCGCCCACGCTATACCGGCCAGTGTTATCTGAAAATTAAATTCATTATAACTATCGAGCAAGCTATTTTATTAAATGGCCATATAACCATAAATCATAATTATTAAATTAAATTAAATTATATTTTTAATTAGAAGAGTAGGTGGAGAAAACCTGCGACCCAGTACCACATTCCATTCTCTTCTCTCCGCCCAAATTCGAGACATTGTGCGTTGAATTCAACGTCACGTTTTATTTTATTACTAGAGCATTAAAAGGAAATCATTCACCTGAGTCGATCAAACCCACAACCATTCTGTGAATAGTTTGTCCTATTGCGCTACGATGGACTCTTGTCACATAAATTATACATAATAAACCTACTTGTGGCCGTTGTGATGCAAGGGCAGCGTCTAACTGAAGATGTGGGCTCGATTCCCATTCAGGTGAAAGAATAATTTTACTTCCTCGATTCTCGCTTTGCGATGAATTCCGCCACTCAAAATTGGGTGAAAAAGATAAAAACGTAAATATTAGTACGTTTAATTGTGCAACTATTTGAATTGCCACATCGATACCAAAAACCCCAGCGAAGAATATATTTGGCTGACATGTCGTGCTTTTAGTATTGTACTTGAAATCGATAATTTTATATACATATATTTTTATTATAATACATCATAAATCATGTTTTAATACGTTTTTTTCATTAATTGGCACTTTTTAAATATGAAGAATTTTGCATAAATTAAGTATTTATCAAGTATAAATACTTGATTTATGCAAAATTCTTCATATTTAAAGGTTTATAATTGTTTAGTTTAATTTCACTAATAATTTAACAGGCTATATTTAGATTCTTATGTTTCGCATAAATAAAGTTTCTATTATTACGAGTCTGTAAATAAAAAAAAAAATATTCATTCGTCTAAGTGGAAATAGAACCGACCCTCGTCACGTTTGTAGTCAGACGCTCTACCGCTGCGTCACGACGGGATCTTAAATATCAGTGCACTATATTTATAAAAATAGTAACTTAAGTTTGAAACCTGTTGAATGTACGTTTATATAAGGATTTGAAAAAAAGGAATTATTTTAAGGGCTTTGCACGTTGCGTTATGCTACCCAAATGCCTGATATTTGGGCAGGAAGGATAGAACAGAGTGTCTTAGCACTACGTTTATGTGCTTATATGCGGTATAAGTAATAAAGCTAAAAATTTTAGTGGAAAATAGATTGGTTAAATATCCGTAATATCATTACCAAAACAGATTCAAAGTTTATAAAACATACATGTATATACATACGTATATAATCTATATTTATAAAACAAGTCATTCTGACTGATGTCATGAATCATCACTGTCAAACATCAACTATCGACGCACGAAATTTGGTCCGAAGTTTTATATTGTACGTTAACTTTTAAGTTTAATTTTGCAAATTCTAGCTTAAAACGTACTTATAAAGTAAATTTACGTTATATTACACACTCTATTTACAGCAAGATTTGCTTAATCCAATGCTATGATAATGACTTCCTCACTTTTCGCCCAATTTCTCAGAACAGAATCGTTATACAGCGACAGTATCTGACTGTATACGCGACGACTATGGGTTCGATACCCGCTTACCTCACTCTCTCGGCGGAGTGACGTGACTATAATCTGGAACGTATTGGAGTTTGGGTTTGGGGTGGGGCATTGGGTTCTTTCATTGAACAAGCGATGTCTTGAAAATTCTGTAAATAAAGGGACCCTAGTATCTTAATTGCTGCGTTTTTTTAAGACCAAAAACAATTTAAGTAGGTACTATCATTTTTGTGAGTGGGCCCTCATAGAACTTCAATCCAACCTCAACCACTGCGTGTATAGTAAACGTTATCAGATAATGATTATAAATTATCTTAAGATCATCTCAATTTACATTGATGAGGAGTAGGAACATATATATATTGGTATACAAACCGGTTTCCTCTTGCGTATAAGGTAGTCCTTCCACAGCAGCAGGCGAAGCTGCCGCGCGCCCGCCATGCTGCAGATTTATTACGAACACCATCACTGCAAAGACAAAAAATATTTAAATATATATTTAAATCCTTAAAAAATATGAACATAGTAAGAGACTAGGTTCCTTCTGTTTACCCTGGTATACAACGTGAAGCTTGAAAAAAAATCACTTTGCTTCAAGATATTGGATACGCTACCTCCTACTATAATTCATAGCACAAACTAACAAAGTAGATTAATTAAACAAAATAAGTACAAAATTTAGATAAAAATACAAATAAATACATGTGTTTATAATAAAATTAGCATTGAAAAAGATTGAAAACAATGGCTCTTCCTATAAATCAAAGAGTCGTATCGTAACACATTAAACAAGTCACGGTCACGTGTTCGACTCCCGGAAATGGCAAAATGCAAAGAGTATTCATTAAGGATTCCAGTTGGTTATTATTTAATACTTTATCTGAAGGACTTTTTTGAAGCGAAACGCTGTCGTTTATTTACAGTAACAGTACGTACGTACAGTGTATCTACATGCAAATCCAAGATTGCGCTAAGTCATTTGTAAATCTCGGTAATTTTAACTTATTATATTTTTTTATCTTCAGGCAATCTCCAGGAAACATCTCAATCACGTAGGCAGGGCGATATTTTGTTATATCACTTCTTTATGAGGCTGTCATGACGAAGCAGGAATGATATTATTCCTCTGAGTGGGAATCAAACCCACAATCTTTCAGCGCGATTACAACAAACATTTTATTTCTTCACTCTAAAAACAAAACAAAGGGAGACGTTGGGTCCCATTAACTTCCCTAAAATAGGGCGGAAAGTGAAAGGGAACGAAGTGTTTAAATACTAGACTTCTTCTACTTATTTATTTAGGTAAACTAGTTTCCAGTTCCAGTTTCTTTTGTACTCTAAAGCTAAGGCACAAGTTGGTTTAGTAACGACTTAATACAATTCATTGTAGTGTTGATGATGAATAATAAAAGTCTACTCACGTTTAGCACTGAGTTTAATCAACACCACTTTAAATGTACGTACATAACACTAATGGTAAAAATCACAATTATACACGGTACAGTATATACAGCAAAATCAACCACAAACATATATATATAACAGAACACGAAAGATACAAATTTAGAATAAAATGTTTAATTAAAGTTTTTTTCTAGTAACGTAAGGAAAGCGCATCGAGCGGCAAGCATCGACTGTTAGAAATTAAATATGCCGTCGACAAGAGGGTAGGCGTAAATATCACTCCTCACCAGTTCAATCGACGGCAGCGAGCGTTTTCATATAAATATACCTACTAAATACGAATACTTGTTATAAAATATATAAATTCTATTAAATGTATGTATATACTCGTATGTACATAAATTATAAATAAATAAATGACGATATTGTATGTACATTTAGTAATTTTGACTGAAATGGATAGAGGGACACTTAAAAAGATTAATAGAAAGCAAAAATATTTTTTTTGAATTTCTTGTCTGTCTGTCGATATGTATGGTCACATTTTTCTCTGAAAGTACTGAACTGGTTTACTTAAAAGTTTCACCAATTGCTTTGTTTTAACTCAACTTAACAATTGAAGTTTGTTTCATAAAAATCAGTTCAAAAAAGTTATCGTCATTTGAATGAACTCAAGGCATTAGTTTGCCTGCGAATGTTATATAGCAATCCTCATGCTTTTTACGTGACCTTCCTCCAGTATCTTTGATACTGTGTTTTCGAAGGTCAACCGAGGTCTCCCCCTACCTCTCTTACCGCTCACTTTTTCATCATAAATCTTCTTTGCATTTCTTTCATCACTCATTCGTTCGACGTGCTCAAACCAGCTGAGCACGTTCTTCTTCATTCTCATCGTGACATCCTCGCTAGTACCTGCCATTCTGTGTACCTCTTCATTGCGGATTCGATCAGCTTAACTGACTCCGCATATCCTACAAAGAGATTGCATCTTCACAGCATTCATCTTTCTTATAAACTATAAATGTAAATAATAGTTCCCTAAAATCATCAAGGATTTTTAAAGATTATTTGAGAAAAAGAAGACCAGACAGAACGCTAAACAAATTCTAATTCTTATAAACATTTTTTTTGTTCTAAAAGAAGAAGAAAAAATAAAATGATATTTTCTTCTAAGTATATTGACTAGTTATATGTTTTGTGTTTTAGATTATAATTGTAAATTCAAATTCAAAAAATAAATATGACTCTTTGAAATATTTGTACCTACGTCTACACACATAGTTAGGTATATAAAATTTTATTCTTTAACCAAAGTATACATTTCAATTAATATACATAAGTACACATAGTGTTAATATAATAATAAACCTAATAAGCCTTGAAGTGCCGCAGACCTTAAAATTATTTTATTATCACAGGTGCTACAGCCAACACCGCGGTGATATTAATATTTTATATGTAAAACAGTCATTTTTAGTACTTAATTTAAGTACTTCATTTACTTTGCTTTAATGAGATTTATATTTATTTTTTTATTATAACATTTTTCTACGCTATCGTGGAGATTAGTAACAGAACCTATGTATAATGTATGTATGAGTGAAGACTCTTCGTGCTTGAATTCGAGACATTGCGTGTTGGAGGTGAAACTTAACGCTGCGCTTCGTCTTGCGAGAACAGCCAGCGTAAGGAAATAAAAATAACACATTGTAACTGATATCCCAAACATCTTTAAAAGTAATATTTAATAAATAATACTTTGACTCGTGATGTGTCTAGGTTAGAATCGTTTATAGTTGTGATCGTGAATAAACCAATTTTTTAGAGATTCAAAGGGCCAGTGTTAAGAATTTAATATTATGCCATCAGAAGGTACAGCTCTAATAATTTGTTGTATGACAACAAATTTCGAAGCTTTTCCGAAGAAAAGCCAAGAGTGCGTTCTTTCTT
Source organism: Heliconius erato demophoon (assembly GCA_018249695.1). Lineage (NCBI taxonomy): Eukaryota > Metazoa > Arthropoda > Insecta > Lepidoptera > Nymphalidae > Heliconius > Heliconius erato. Next base: position 3,666 of record DWQW01006996.1, on the reverse strand, counting down.
CCTCTCCACTATAAGATATACATCCTTGCTAGTACTTGCCATTCTGTGTATCTCTTTATTGCGGATTCGATAAGCAAAGCTGACTTCGCATATCCTTACGATTTTTTGAGGCATGGACTTTAAAACAGCAGACGCATAGCCACGGCGGTGTACCTACAGGGCCTGTGGGTGATTTGCAATTGATAAGCGATATTGCCAATTCGATAATCATTTTAAATTTGGATAAATCAGAGTTGTTTCAAATCACCTCTGTATCAAAACCTCTCGGTCTCCCCTATTGCATTAAAAACTCTTAAAATACATTTTTGTTGTCATTGATTGTAGTTTATTGTAGTGACAAAAAAAAAATATCTACATCCTATATTAGCCACAGAATATCGAAAAAAAGTAAGTATTTTAATTTATCTATACAATTAATACGTGAAGCGAAAACTTTGGACCATTAAAATTGCGCGGACGGAGGAATATGAAATTTGGCACACTTAGTAGGAGATATGTGTATGTAGCAGAAGTGCAGTGCGCTAATATTTTTTAATAATAAAAATTTTTCAAAAATTTTTATTGCAGTATTATTTATACGTCTGGCTAAAAACTCAATTAATAATTAAGTTTACTGCGTAATTATTGGTAGTAAATAAAATGAATTTTACTATATATTTAACTATCGTAGATAAAAATAGATAATAATAGTAAGTTTTTTAAAGCGGGTTTCAGCATGATGGATCTGTTATCTTAGCATATCTATCACATTATATTTGAATTTGTATAATTTTATAAACGTCTGAAATTTTACAAATTTAATAACTTTATAGCGGACTCCACCGCCGGTCTCCAAGCAATTGTTATGTTAGAGTCCAACTATGTTAAATTTTTGTACATACGTTTCCTAAATATATGTTTTTAATTTAATTTCACAATAGAAGGATATTTTTCTTAATTTATGCAACGCAATATTACATCGTAACAATTCATTCTATACTCTAGATACATCCTAATAAGATATTAGTTATATAATACCAAAGTTCGACATCATTTTGGCGACTAGACAAGATATAAAACGAGAAGACTTTCTTTACCTGCGAATGCCTTCCCATATGACATATTCTATATGCTCAAGCTAACGATTCCCTGTAATATACAGATTGTCTCGATAAACAAACTATCCAATATAAAAATATGTTTAGAGTTCCGTACTTTTTAAGGAACAAAGGAACCCTTATAAGGTCACTCTGGCAACCTTCTGTGTGTCTGTTAAGACCCTTTATCTCAGGAACGCTTGGAGATCGAGTTGAAATCATATTCTCAGGTCTACGGTCCCATACTTTCCTGATAAAAATATATTTCTATATTTACTTAGAAAAAGGTTATATTATTTCGACACTATAAAGGGAATCAAAATTCATAGGGTATTTCTGGTTGACCTAGAATTATGAAATTTGGCAGCTAGCATCTACAGTTAGGACTAGTTCAGGAAAAATCTGAAAACCATACATTTGTGGTTAAATCCTAAAATATAATAGCCTTAAAAAGGGACAAAATTTGGTATTGAAACCGCTAGTTCAAGTAAGATGAAAGGGCTCGGGCTAAGCTAAGCCTGAATTTCTAAAAAAGCTTGAGACCTCTAATTTTTGCCTGACTCGCGCTTGTCCGGTTTTATTTTAAATTTGAAGCAGTAGTTCAACCAAATATACTTAACTTAAAATCGAGTCAGACTGGAACTCCCAACTAGGGTCGTCAGATACATAATAACGCATCTACAGTGTCATTTACATATTGATACTGCAAAACATATCTATTGACTAATATTAGCTAAGTCACGTTTAGCATTGAAATATTATGAAACGTCAGACTGCACTAATATTTATTTGGAATCTAAACAGCTTAATATGATATTTACGTAAAAACAAAGGTTACAGATACAGGATAGGTTCAGTGTCAGTAAGTTGAGGTTGTGAGTTGATGGTTGTGAGTTTGATTGCCATTTGGGGGAATAAATTATTTTAATTTTTTACGCTCTAGTAAAGAAATTTTCGCTTCGCGTTTTTTTTTCGCTTCGCGACTTCGCGTTGAGTTTCGCCACTCAACACGCAATGTCACGAAAATTGGCTGGAAAGTAGGAAACGGAGTATCTTAACACTAGGTATAAGCAACAGTTTTTTTTGTACTTTATTTAAACGGCAGTATGAAGTATGAATCGCAACGTGATCTGTGAACATTCCTACGTGACATTTTATATATACCACTTCGATAAAGAACCAAAAGACGATAAGCACGATGTGGACTGACAATTCCAGTTTTGTACTATGTTTCTTAATAGATGCATTATATAGTTGGCACTGGCTAAGAATAGGTTAACAGGATCAGGAAAAAGTCAAACTCGAAAACTGATTTTGCTATTTATTACCATCGGGCACCAAACCAAATATCAACTTAATAACCCCGAGTGAATACAGAATTGATGGGTTTGTATCTGGACTATAGATTTGCACAGATTTATAAATGTTATTTTTTGAATTTTTCAGGCCAAGTTATGTCGTAAGTTAAACCTACGCCCGTAGATCTCCCATTCTTTTGCCAGTAAAGTCAACGACAACGCATTACTTAACATTATACTTGGCTCTGTGCCAAATAAAAAGCATAAATGTGATATACCTTTATGCTTTTTATTTAGCAAATATTTCCCAACTGTTTTATTACATACATTAGTCGCAATGATAACATGATGTTTCCTCATTTAATACTTTTGTACTAAAATTGATAATGGCCGTCATAGTTAGTAGTTTTGAATAGATCCGAATCTAAATAACCGAACTAATAACACTATCACGTTCACATAATAGACGTAACAATAAACATTAATAAGTAGATAGTCATAAAATAGTTTAAAATATTTTTTTTAAAAGTGTTATTTCAAACGTAGGAAACACTTTATTGTATAAGACAGATCGAACTAGCGGGGCTTGAACACGCACTCCTACGAAACCAAGTGGATAGAGCGCTTGGACGGTTTCTAAGAGGTCACACGATTTCAGGTCTGTTTGCATTTTCTAGTTATTCTTGCCTTTCTGGAAAATAAATCAGGTTCATCTTATAATAATATCGTATTTTTATGGGATATGTACAGATATGTACAAATTTTCAAGAAAATCAAACGACAAGTGGGTCAAAATGGCGTCGCAACATTATTTTATAACGATTACGTAATAGATAGAACATAAAACAATGTTAGAAAAATATAATCCATAAAACTGCATTATAAAGACGTGTGAGATGATAATAAACTTTGTATTTGCGGGTACATATACGGTTGTAATAAAAAATACGAATCGAAATTATACTCTATTTTGTTCTTTGACCTCCTTTCCGAACAGGTTAGTATTGAAATATTAAAATCTCGTTCTCTTTTCCCGTTCGCGTAAGAATTTCAGGAAATCCTCTCTTTGTGCTCCCTGATACTCCTCGAAGAACCTTCACACCAAATTTCTACACTCCGAAGTAACGTTGTCTTTCAGTCACTCAGTAACGAAATGGGTATACATACTGTTAGGCGAACCAACAAATCAGACACAAAATCCAGCTTTTACAATAAATTTATTTACACTTGTTATATACACATATACTCTCGTAGTCACAATATTGAAATATGAATTGTAATGACAAGTTGTC